>VMDO01030197.1:0-21606 GCA_007922755.1 Pedetes capensis | reverse complement strand
TATTTATATTATTGCTAGTATGTGTAGGCTGGGATTTAGCTCAGTGGGTAGAGCGCTGCGCTGCAGTCTCTGAGGCCCTGAGTTCAATTCCCAGCACCGCAAAAATGGGAGAAGGGCCTGGCAATCCACTCCCAAGGCAATCCCGAAGCACTCAGCCATTGAAAACCCTATGAGGGTCGCTATGAGTTGGATACCGACTCGACGGCACCTAACAACAACAACAGTATGTGTAGTGCTACCTTTCCCTAACTTTTGTATCTTTTTCAAGATAGAGACTATATATAGGCCACATTTATAGAAAAGTTAAGTATAAGTGACCTTTACCAAAACAAGAGCTTTGATTTTAGAATCTTAAAATGTGTAATTGGCTGGGCCGCAGTGGCACATGTCTGTAACCCTAGTGACTAAGAGGCGGAGGCAGGAGGATCACAGGTTCCAGGCCAGAGGCAGCCTGTGTAACATAGCGAGACCCTGTCTGAAGATAAAAAGTTTAAAATGGGGCCAGGAGTAGAGTGCTTGCAGTGTATGCACAAGGCTCTGGGTTCGGGCCTCCAGTACTCAAAAAAAAAAAATGTTATCACAGGATCTTTAAATGGTTCAACTTAACAATTTTATGAGCATTTGAGAGAAAGACATATTCAGTAGGAAGTGTACTTTGAATTTTGAATTTTGATCTATTCGAGCATTAATGATTCTCAGTGTGATATTGTGTTCTGATATTGGACAACACTGGCAAGCCATGACCCCCTATGAGCCACACGATCACGAGGGTAAACAACTGATAGTTAATGCTTCATTATAAAGCAGGCTTTGTGTTAGGTGACTTTTACACAAATGGAGGCTAATGTAAGTGTTCTGAGCAGCTAAAATGTGACTGATGATATTTTCCTTATTTTTTGTGATTTTTTTCTTTTCTCTTTTCTTTTCTTTTCTTTTCTTTCTTTCTTTCTTTCTTTCTTTCTTTCTTTCTTTCTTTCTTTCTTTTTTCTCTGTACTTGGGGATTGAATCCAGGGCCTTGTCCATACTTTGCAAGGGCTCTACCACTGGTCTACACCTCCAGCCTATTTTTTATTTTGAGTCAGGTCTCACTAAGTTATGCAGGTTGCCTTTGTCCTCAAACTTTTGATCCTCCTGCCTCTGCCTCCCGAGTTGCTGGGAGGACAGGCAGGAGCCACTTTGCTCTGTCTCCTAATGGTATTTTCAACCTATGATGGATTTGTAAGGATGTAACCTTAATGTGGGCTGGGATTTAGCTCAGTTGGTAGAGCACCGCTCTGCAGTCTCTGAGATCCTGAGTTTGATTCCTAGCACTGCAAAAATGGGAGAAGGATGTGGCAATCCACTCCCAAGGCAATCCTGAAACAATCAGCCATTGAAAACCCCATGAGGGTCACTATGAGTTGGACACGACTCAGTGGCACCCAACAACAACAACCCTAACGTAATTGAGGTGCTTCTGTACTGATAATGGAAGGAAAGGAAAATTATCAAGAGGAACAAGCCAAAGCTAATTGCTCAAGGAGTCAAGAAAAGAGAATTATACAATATCAAAATCTGACAGATCACATTCCAGTGGTTTGTGTGGTAGATAGGTACTTACCATGCCCTTTATGTTGAGTCTTATGCTGGGTAGGAAGGACATCCTGAAGAGCAAAAGGGTTCTAGACTTTGCCTTGGTAGGACTTATAGCTGCTGGGGGCGAAGAGGGCAATAGTAACTAAATAATTATATCTGACTGGGCTAAAAGCTAAGCAAAGTGCTGGACACAGAGATATGTCATCTTAGTCAATATCTGAATTGTGAACAGAAGTTATTGAGTGTATATAAATGTAGAAAGGGATAGGGAATGTTCCCAAGAAAGGAAGGAAATGGTATAGGAAGGGATTTTGAAGCAGGAGACAGCAAAGCACAACTGAAAAATAGAAATGTGTATCTAATGGTTTGGTATTGGGGGCAGAGAGTATGGCAAATGGAAGCCAGAGAGACAGCTGGGGCTCTGTGAAGAGGGAGTCCTGGAGGCCACTGAAGCATTTGGATTGCTCTCCTAAGCACAACAGAAAATTACTGGAACTTCTCATGCAGAGTCCACGGTTTTGAACAGGTGGTTGTTCCAGTTGTAGGGTGGAGACTACATTGAAGGAGTTCCAAAATAAAGGGAGAGACTAGATAGAAGGTGATTTCAATAGTTCAATGTAGTGTGTGTGTGTGTGTGTGTGTGTGTGTGTGTGTGTGTGTGAGAGAGAGAGAAAGAGATGGGGTAGAGAGAGAAACAGGGAGGGAGACAGAGGGACACAGAGAGAGACAGAGGCAGAGAGAGACGGAGAAGAGAGAAGAGAGAGAGAGGTGGTGGGGGACAGAGAAACAGGGAGGGAGACAGATGGACACATAGAAAGCGATAGAGGCAGAGAGAGAGAATTTTATGGTGTTCATATCTGCTTGGGGACAGAAAGCTTGCCTCTTCTGGGCCTCACTGTGTTACTCAATGTTTTTATCATTATGCAAAATACCTGAGCAAACCACTTAACAGGGGTGGATTCATTAGGTCTCAGGTCTTCAGCCCATATCTTGGCTGGCTGCATTGTTTCTGAGCTGTGGTGAGGCCGAACATCATGGTGGAAAGGTAGAAAGTCATGGCAGAACAAATTGGCTCACCTTGTGGCATCTGGGAAGAAGAGGGAGCAACAGGAGGGGGCGAGGGGCAAAATATATCCCCAAAGTGCACATCCCCAATGACCTATTTCCTCCAATGAGTCCTTGCATCTTAAAGCTTCCTCCCTGTTCCAAAATGGCCTCACCAGCTGGGGACCAACCTTCCACACCCCAGCCTTTGGGGAGCCATTTTATGTTTAAATGGTAACACTGGCCAATTCTTAGAGATAGTAAAGGGTTCAAGCAGGCTCATGCCTTTGATCTGAAAACCAATCTGGAGGCACACCTCCTGTGGTTGGCCCATACATTTTAAGAGGCAATATCCCCTTTCCATAATCATCTCAGGGCTAGGTACCAGGCAACGAGGGACCACTGCTAACCTTAGAGTCTGAAATTATTGAAACTGGCTGGCCTTATCTTACCCTCAGAAACATAACCATCATTTTTATAAAAGAGCACAGAATGTTCAAGCACCAGGTAGTGGTAATGTGGACTAATGCACTGTGCTTATAGTGCCAATAAAGTCGAGAGGGATGAATTTGAGGCAAATGGAAAGTTTTCATCCCAAGATGAAATGAAATGAAATGACAACATCCATTCTTTGACACCCTCTGTATATATTTAAATTATACAATGTTGAAAACTGTTTAATGATATAAAGAACAATGAAAGTTCAGTTGAGCTCTTCCTGAGTGTGTGTGACGGTTGGGGCTGCTGTCTCCTGTGGGCATCAGACTCCAGTTTCCTCGGCCATTCAATGAAGACACATCAGCACTTCTCCATGGAGCTCCCAGGACTGGGGTTGCTGAGGATTCCAGCTTCTTGGACCCAGCAGCTTCTGAGTTCACTCACCCTCCAGCACGCAGCCAGCCATCGCCAATTTCCTATTGTGTAACACTATCCAATAAGTCCTCTTTTATTTATTATATTTGTTTCTCATTATATATTTATATACACACATGTACACACTAGTGGTTCTGTTCTTCTAGAAAACCTTATACACACACACACACACACACACACACACACACACACACTACTGGTCCTATTCTTCTACAAAACCTTGACTAATACAAATACCTACTACTCTGAAATAGTCAGCATTAACATATTAATGATCCATGCACCTTCTTAAGTGACACATATATAAGGTGTTGTTGTCAGGTGCCGTCAAGTCGATATCCGACTCATAGCTACCCTAAGTACAAGAGGCAAAACACCATTGTCAGTGCTTCTCTGCTGTTCATTGGGTTTTCAATGGTGGATTTGTTTTTGGGAGTGGCTGGCTGGGTCCTGCTCCCAATATAAGGTCGTCTTTTGAAATTATTATTTCAACTTCTTTTTCTATTTCTTTTAGTGATGGTTGATTTTGTGTGTTGATTTGGCTGAGCTAAGAAATACGCAGATGACTGGCAAAATATCATTTCTGGGTGTGTCTGTGAAAAAAAGAAAAGTGTCTTCTGGAAGAGATTAGCACTTGAATTATAGACGGAGTAAAGATCCACCTTCACTGGTTCAAGCATCATCCAATCTATTAATGACTTGAATAAATCAAAAAGGCAGAGGAGAGGTTAATCAATCTCTCTCTCATTCTCCCTCTCTCTCTGGAACACCCATCTCCTGCTCTCAGACATCAGAACTCCTGGTTCTCAGGCTTTTAGATTTCAACCAAACTACACCACTCTTTTTCCTGCCTTCCTGGCTTTTAGACAGCACACCATTGGATATCTCAGCTTTCATAATCATGTGAGCCAACTCCCCTAATAACTATCCTCTCATATAGTAGGGCATCATGGTGTGTGCCTGTGGTTCCACCTACTCAGAAGACTATGGGAGAAGGATGTGGCAATCCACTCCCATGGCAATCCCGAAACAATGGGCCATTGAAAACCTTATGAGGGTTGCTATGAGTCAGACATGACTGGACAGCACCTAACAACAACTCAGGAGGCTGAGGCAGGAGGGTCACTTGGGTTCAGGAGTTGGAGGTCAGCTTAGGCATCATAGCAAGACCTTGTCTCTAAAAAAACAGACAAGCAAATTAAATAAATATCCTCTCATAGGCTTGTGTTGTAGCTCAGTGGTAGAGCAAATGTTCAGCACATACAGGGTTCAGTATCCAGCATCACAAAAGAAATAGCAAATAAAAAAATAGAAAAGTAAATAAATACATATCCTCATATATCTTGCTGGTTCTGTTTCTCTGGACCACTTGACTAATACACTTCAATACTTCATCTTCCAACACTATCAGAGACCGAGCAACCAGTTTTTAACATCTGCTGTGAACTTTTCATAACTTCTGTGATGTTTATATAATGAAAAACAGTCTGCATACTCATAAATATATTTGTTGTCATTTCCTTTGTAAAAATAGGATATTTTTTCCACTGCCTAACTACATATTATTTTCATTTAATGCGAAAATTATTCACTTCTAGGAAAATGTTCTATAGTAATAAAAATAGTAGCCATATTATAGTATGAATACCATGCCAGGTATATAGCAACATTTATTTATTTATTTATTTATTTATTTATTTATTTATTTCCTTTTGATGGAGAGTCATCTGTTTTCTTTTCTTTTCTTTCTTTCAGGAAAAATGTTGCAATCGACAAGCTTATGAAAAAAGTAGTCGTAAGTTTATGCTTTAATTTACTTTGTATGTAGTCTCAGGTGTCATATTGCTTGGTACAAAGATCTGTTTATTTTTTAAGACATCTATAACAATTCATGTTTCCATCAGCAAGATATGAGATTGACTATCACATTGTCAGAGGCAGGTATTATCACTTGATTTAATTTTCCTAAAATGAACAACATAAAGTGATACAACTTTATTACTCTAACTTATATATCCTTGCTATCAGAGAAGCAAAGCATTGTTGTTCTCAAATGTTTCCTAAATTACTTTAGGATATATATTTTTAATTATGTATTTAAGTTTTTATTCCACGTACATAAGTTTTTAATCCTAAATAGATAGTCTGTTTTTATTGTGATTTTGTAAGTACTTCATCCACATCCTATAAAATCTAATTTTCTTACTTTTTATTTCACTTTTCCATGTATGTCATCATCCATTTGTAAATTAAGTAGTAACTATGATTATTTTATTATCTCATTTTATTTTATTTACTAAAACCCCTAAAAATGTGGCATATTAAGGGAGAAAGTGGTCATTTGCGTCCAGTTCCTGTTTTTAACTGAAATAGCTTTAGTTTTCACCCTAAGAATTAGTCATGTTAAGTGATTTCTGTCAGTCTCTAGGATATTTACACAGTCACCTCCTTTATTATTTGTTGTTTGCTGTTGTTAGGTGCCAGGGAGTTGGGTCCAACTCATAGCGACCTTATTTACAACAGAAGGAAACACTCCCTGACAGTGGGCCAGGCCTGGCAGTACTGTCAGTGCTTCTCTGCTATTCATAGGGTTTGTGATGGCAGATTGTTTCAGGAGTGGATTGCCAGGTCCTTCTCCCCTGAAGCACCTGGTATTCCCAAGTGGTCTCCCATCCAGGGACTAACCCAGCCAACCCTGCTTAGCTTCTGAGATCAGGGGGGATCTGATTGCTAGGGTGCTATTTTTATTTGAAATGATCTCTGAATTTATCAAATGACTTTTCAGTGTATGTCTATAATTATTACAGGATTTTTTTTAATCAATTGATTGGAGGATACCATAGGTTATGCTGACAACATTTTCTGATAGTTAAAGATTCCTGCAGTTCTTCATAGAAATACAAAAGGTTATTATGTGTCTTTATTTCATTACTATTATGTCTGCCTAAAAACCTGTTTAAAATTTTTGTGCCTTCACTAATAAGATTTATCTGTAGTTCTTCTTTTATTTACTCAAGTTTATCAGTGCAAAGGCAATAAATAATAGATTTATTAAATGGATTGAAGAGCTTTCCATCATATTTGATACCATTAAATCTTGGTAATTTTTATTATTTTTAATTGAAAGTCCTTCAACTGCCCCTCTAAACTTTTCATAGATATTTTTCTTTGCTTATTAGTATTTTAATTATACATATTTGTGGAATTCAAATTAATAATTCAGTTCATATACACAGTGTGCGATTATTAAATCAGGATTGCTGATGCTTTCATTTCCTTAAACATTAAACAAAACATTTTAAATTAACATGTAATGATAATTGAAGATATTTATGAGGTATTGTAGGGTTTTTTAAGTTGCATGGAGTACAGTGAGATTCATTATGAGGTTTTCAGAGTTGTAGCCTGTGTTTGACACTTGATCTCTCCCACTCACCCCTCCAACTTTCCAGAGATATTTTCTAGCCAAGGTTTATTTCTTTTCTTCTTGTGTAAGTTTTGAGGATTTACGTTCTCCTTTGAAACACTCAATAGCCTTGAAGTTTTAAAATATGATACCATGAGATTCATATGCTATTCTTTTACTTCTTTTCTCACCATCTTTCTATAATTCTCATATAACTTTTCAGTATTTTTGGTTATTTCTCCAATCTCACTTCATATATTCGATAATTATATGGCCTATCTTTTTAAAATCAGGCTTTTGAATACTTTTAATGTTTTATTTACTCCTTCTAATTTGCATTTTGTCTGTAGCCGTACCAGTGGTATCTGATCCTGTCAGATTTTGGAAGCTAAGCAGGGTCGGGCCTGGTTAGAACTTGGATGGGAGACCACCTGGGAACACCAGGTGCTGCAGGCTTGGGAGAAGGACCCTGTAACTCACTCCCAAAAATCAATCCACCATTGAAAACCATATGAATAGCAGAGAAATACTGACAATATTGTTTGGTCTATTGTATGTAGGGTGACAACGAGTTGGACACTGATTTGATGGCACCTAACAACAACAAAAACAACAAATTTACATTTTTAAATGTAACTTCACTTGAATATTTATTGACTCTCTATTCCTAATTTTCTTTGGATTACTTTGCTCGTAACTTTTCTAATTTTAAAAAATAAATACAGAGATTCTTAATTTTCAAGCATTTCCTTTAATATTTAAAAGGTTAAAATGACAGATCCCATCAAAAGAGGGAGAAGGACTCAGCAACCCATTCCCAAAAATCAATCCGCCATTGAAAACCCGATGAATAGCAGAGAAGCACTGGCAATAGTGTTTTGTATGTGGTATGTAGGGTCACTAAGAGTCGGATACTGACTCGACGGCACCTAACAACAACAACAACAACATCAACAGGATGACAGAATGGGAGATATAAACTTGCTTTCCACCATTAAAATAAAAAATAGACATTGCCATTGAATGATAGCAGTATTCAGAGGGCTCAAATGTCTATTTAAGAGTTTCAGCAACATGATGGAACAAAAAATGGAGAATAACCCCACAAAACGTTTTGCTGGAGGGAAATTAGGGTACACGAGACATCTGTACATGACTAGGCAAAAGAACAAGCCTGGGCTTTGTCAGTATAATGCATGTGGTCAGTGCTACTGTGGTCCTCAGTGGCCTGTTCTGCAGAGGACATTGGAATTTTTCATACTTAGAGCCCTCCTTGAAGTAGATCCCACCAACAGGAAGACACTCCTGAGCTACCCACCCAAGTGTGAGCTACTGTTGTGCTGTCCTTGGACTGAAACCTCAATCGCTCCCAATCCCTGGCCCCAGAGCCAGAGTTGCTCCACATTCAACCACACCTCAAACTCTACCTTCCTCCAGCACCATAGCCACCACGGCCAAAGACTAGCCCTGTGTGAGGCCCCAGAGCCCTGGTTACTCTGAAAGTTCCCATGCCATAGACCCCAGCTCTATAACTCGGTAAGCACCTGTATCACTGACATCTGAGCTGCCATTAACAACAAGCTGGCCCAGTGTCTGGGCCCCACAGCTGCTGTAGCTCCTCATGCCCTTGTACTTCAGAGTCTGGGTCCATGGCTGCCACACATATGCCTCAGAGCCACTGTTTTATTAGGGTCTGGTCGGCAACCTGGGCCAGGAGTCCAGGCAGACTCAACCCAAAGAAGACTACACCAAGTTTACTGTAATCAAACTGTCAAAAAACACAAGACAAAGATAGAATTTTGAAAGCCAGAGAAACAAGTTTTTCCATAAAGATATCAGTGGATTTCTCAGCAGAAATTTCTTAGTCCAGGAAAGAAAGGTATGATAGTTAATCTTGCTTGTCAACTGGATTGGATCAAGAAGCTCTTAGGGGGTTAGTAAAGTACATTTCTGGGTGGATCTAAGGGTGTTTCCAGAGAAGACGACTAAGACTTGAATGTGGGTGGTACCATCCCACAGTCTGGGACCCAGATAGAGCTCTCTTTCTCTCTGCTTCCTGCCCTCCATGAGGTGAGCTTCTCTGCTCCACTGAAACCTCAGAAACTGAAAGCCAAATAAATCTATTCCTCCTGTAAGTTACTTATGTAAGTTACTTTGTCATAGTAAGGAAAAGTCTAATACAAGAAGGATGATATATTCAAAGCACATAATTACCTATATAAAGAGTTTTGAGATGCAAAAGAAATATGTGGAACATTTTCAGAAGAAGAAATCTAGCACCTAAGGGCATGATAAGTGATGTTGCTAGCTATAGCTTAAATATCTGACTTATGTTTACTAAAGCCAGTACTGCTTCTAATCTGAGAGTACTGTGAGCATAATACCCCTCTCCCACCACAGAGATTGCTCACAGCTTGAAAAAGACACATTTTCAGCTCCTCTAACTCACTGTGCAGGAGAAGGATGTAGCAATCCACTCCTGAGACAATCCCGAAATAATCAGCCATTGAAAACCCTATGAGGGTCGCTATGAGTTGTACACCACTCGATGGCACCTAACAACAACTCACTGTCCAATAAGATGTCATGAATATGTACCTTATCTATCTGCAAACTATATTTGTATGTATATCTATATTTATCTAATTACTGTATTTGTAGCTATAGTCTATAAATTATATAAATACTGAGTGCATATACAAATTTACTACTAAAAGCCTAACATCTATGCTGTTTTGGTGTTTCTGCTTACATTTATTTTCCCATTGTAAATGTAGACCTTTGTCCTAATACATAGGAAATGAGATAGCAAAGATCATAACATTAAACCCCACTTAGAAAGCTATGCTTGATGAGCCTAGTAAATCAATATTCTGAAATTTAAAGCAAAGTCTCAACAGAAAACCTTCTCCTTTTATACCTGGCAAATATAAATCCATCTGCTTGCAAAGCTTTTCCTTCAGTCTAAGTTTCTCTTCTTTGTTCCATTCCAAATACACTCTCAACAACCCATTTCTATTTTTTCCTTTAGCAGCTTTCTGCTTAACTTGGTGGAACCTATCACATTATGATTTAACAATATTTAGAGATCTTTCTCTTTTGCTGCACTGAACTCAGAAATTGACATCATGACCCTTTCCCTTTCTTCTGCAGCTCTTTATACAGACTTTGGCATGTGGTAGAACCTCAAGCAAGATTTGTTAAATTAGTAAGTAAAAGGAAACTTTCATAAAATAAGCAGCATTTTAAGTCAAAGTCCTCACTCTTTTTTTTTTTTTTTCCAATCAAGGGCTCTGCAGGCAGTGTTTATTTGTCATTCTGCCATTCTTCCTTAAATTATATCCTTACTTGGGGAAGAAAACTGTATCTTTCAAAGCAATGTATCTCATTCTTCATTAAAGGAGTTGGCTCAGGTTCTGTGGAAATTTCATTGCCCTATATAAATGTTTTAGAGACTCAGAAACAAAAAAGATCCAGGTCTATGAAAAGTGTAATGAGTCCCAATGTAACCATTTGTGATGGGGATTTAACTGCTTTGTTTGTGAGCTTCAGCTAAAGAAACAGATTACCTTCATCATGTGCGAATACCCCAGAGTTGATCCAAATTCGGCTACTAGAGAGGCATCTTGGGGATGCCAAAGAACACTCAGAAGATGATTCTGTGAACCTGTCAGCTGGTGAACAACAAAAACTATCGTGGCTGCCAAATGGCCAGCTGGACAAACTTCTTCATCATATAGACTTTAATCAATAAACGATTGGGAAGCATTTCAAAATCGAAGTCCTGCTTCTGCAAGGATTGCAGCACCTGCCTAGAAAATATTGCCTACTTGAATGTCTAAGAATCAAGGGAACAGCAGAGATATGATTGAAGAGAATATTTTTAAAAGACATAACTCCCTCCTTGAATTAAACTGTCCCAGTGTCACGAAGGTCAAAGCATTATATAATCAATGTTAGTTTATCACCCAAACTTTCAAGGTATCTTTGTATTTCTCATAAATTTCCACTTTACTTAGTTTCATATTTTTTTTTTGTCTTTGTGTGTGTGGGAAGGGGACTTGGGAACTGAACCTAGGCTAACACGTCATCTTTCTACTATAGGTTTAGGTTTTAACAATTGTGAGAGCTGTATTTAAATGCTTAGTGCATATACTTCTCCCTCCTTATACAACATGTAGAACTAACATGTTATGAAAAGGGTAGTCAATGTATTAAAAATTAAAGGAAATTTTTGATTGTCCTATATAAAATTGCTAGCCAAATGTCAACTGGGTAAGAAAACAGTTTTTAAAATGCTTCTGTGTTCATTCAACAAATATTTCCTAAAAGATTTTCCTTGACGCAAAGCAATTTAATTTTACTTTTTGTATTATCCTCAGTGGTTATAAACCTAATTAGCTTCCTTTGCTTCACATTTATTTGCATTCATGATAAATTTAATTTCTCCTTAGCACAACTTTTTGAAATCCAAATACGAACTAGAAAGGTGCAATTTTGATTAATGGAACAGAACAATAAGTAATCATAGAGATGAGATGTTAATTGGTGTCTGGGCAGTTCTATTCATAGTAACAATGGGACATAATATATCTGTGTCCTTTAGTGTTCAACAACCCTTTGTCAGATCATTTATTATAATGCCAATTATATTGCACTTGAAATTCACAGGTATTTTAACAGCATAAAAGGACAGGGACTGATTAAAAAGCCTGTGTCTTCTAACAGGGAGACAGTGTTTCAAATGAAGGTGATAGATTCTGCCCAATTCTCTTGTCTTAAATTTCAAAGCTGAAAATGAGAAAGTTATAAGGGTTTTAATTTCCCAGAACTCCTAGTTCAGGTGTATTTGCATTTTGAAATTGACAAATTTGCTGAACAGATTGCCCCCTCACTAAATATGGGGATGGAGCCCATTAATATGTAAAAGGTAAAATTTCATAGAAATTGTCTTGAATAATTTTAATGTGGAGCAATATTTTAGATATTGGTATTGAGAGGGAGTCTTTATTTGTTGCTCTGTGTGCCAATACAGCTAGTAGGCACTTTTGACTGTGTAAGTTTTTGCAAAAGTAAAAATAACTTGCCAATTATGTTGTGAGTTACATTTCTCTATGACAAATTTATGGGAGAAGGATGTGGCAGCCAACTCCCAAACAATCCTGGGAAAAACCACCAGCTATTGAAACCCCTGAAGGTTGCTATGAGCTGAGCCTAACTTATTGACATCCAAACATAAGAAAATAGTAAACTTAGACAGTTCAGGGGGAAGAATAATAAAAATAATTTCAGGAAGAATTACTCAGTTTAACTACCTGTCTGATCTTAATTCCCCCAGATAATGATCAGTTGTTATATATTTTAAAAAATAATTTTCAAATTTTTCCACAAATCTTTTCATAAAGCACAGAGAAAACTCATTAGAAATAAGTAAGTTCAACAAAGAAGTTAGTAAAAGAAGCTATGTTGTTAAAATCCTAACTGCAATTATAATTGGACTCATTTTATTTATGTACTATATTTACTTAATGGGCTAGGATTTAGCTCAGTTGGTAGAGCGCCGCTCTACAGTCTCTGAGGTCCCGAGTTCGATTCCCAGCACCACAAAAAATGGGAGAAGGACATGGCAACCCACTCCCAAGGCATTCCTGAAACAAACTGCCATTGAAAACCCTATGAGGGTCGCTATGAGTCGGATATGACTCGGCAGCACCTAACAACAACAACATTTACTTAACAATTGAAAAATATTATTAAATATAAGAATACCACAGTAACAATTACAATTTGTTGAATATTTTCTGTTTTTCAGACACTAAGATGAGCACTTTAAGCACATTATTACATTTCATCCTTCCTAAAATTCAGTAGAAATGGTTCTTATCCCCAATTTACAAGTCACAATGTGAAGCTTGAAAATAAGAAGTGACTTGTTCATGAGGTAGTAATAAGCCTGTGTGGAAGTGAGATTTGAATAAAGGACAGGATGTTGCTGGAACTTATATTCTTTATAAAAAAATCATTCAAAGAATTCTTGAAATTATAAGTTACCTAGAATTTATACACAAATATAAAAGTCAGAAAAGATGGGTATGAATAAAATAAAAAATTCAATCACCTGGACTTTACCAAAGTAAACATTTGGGTGTTTTTCTTTATATATACAAATACATATAAAATATCTCTACTAACATAAATCAGGCAGTATTTTTCATTTGTGCTTTTATTTCTACTTAAGAATATGTTTGACAACTTTTATTGAAAGTTTATGTAAGACAAACTTATTTTATCACTTGGCAGCCTAATAAGACATTACATTGATGCATTTAGTACCTAGTTCATGGGTTACTTTCAAGATTTCCCTTCTACAAACAATAATTTATGTGTGTGTGTGTGTGTGTGTGTGTGAGAGAGAGAGAGAGAGAGAGAGAGGGGAGAGACGTTATTTGAATTTATCTGTCATAGATATTGACAGGGTCAAAAATTCTACATGCATTTACAATTTTGATAAACATCTCCAAATTTCTTTCCATAATTAATAATCAAATTAAGTATTTTCCAAATGCTTTAAAAAATATCTAGTCTTCTACATGCTTTCAAATATTATCTCTCCTAAACCTCTCTCATGGTAATTGGAAAATCACTCTCTGAAATTTGGTATTATAAATTACTAATAATTTTCTGCCTGCAGCTGTACCACTGTGGCGTCTGATCCCATCAGATCTCGGAAGCTAAGCAGGGTTGGCCTCATTTGTGCTTGGATGGGAGACAGCCTGGGAATAGTGGGTGCTGCATGCTTGGGAGAAGGACCTCGCAGCCCACTCCTGAAATAATCAGCCATTGAACACCTTATGAATAGCAGAGAAGCATTGACAATAGTGCCAGACATGGCACAATGTCAGGGACTATTTCATCTATTATACAAAGAATTGCTATGTGTTGGATCCTACTCACCTAACAACAACAACAACTGTGTTACATATATGACTGAACACTTTATCACCACCAAATTTTGACAAAGAGCAAAGATTGAGTAGTCTTAAGTGACTCTAGGACTATATTTTCCAAAACCATAGCAAAATTAGGGAATATTCATTCTCAGCTGCAAGACGGGAATATCATCCCCCAAAATGGGAATATCATCCCTCAAAAGTACTTATTATAAATGTCCCGTATGCAGTATCCTTTCATATGCAAAGAACTGGAAGAGAATGTATTAAAATATTTGGGCTAGCACAAGTCAAAAGATATATCATGTCCATATTCTTCCTCTCTCTGCTCAGTACAAGCAAAATCTAAACAAAATAGGTGATGACAAGGAGTTAGTAAGAGGATATTTGAATGTTAATACTTTTCTTTGTTTTGAGGTACTAGGGGTTGAACCCGGACTGGGATTTAGCTCAGTTGGTAGAGCACTGCGCTGCAGTCTCTGAGGACCTGAGTTCAATTCCCAGCACCGCAAAAATGGGAGAAGGGCCTGGCAGTCCACTCCCAAGGCAATCCCAAAACAGTCAGCCATTGAAAACCCTATGAGGGTCGCTATGAGTCGGATACCGACTCGACGGCACTTAACAACAACAACAAGGGGTTGAACCCAGGGCCTCGCACTTGCATGCTTTGCAAGTGCTGTACCACTGAGCTGCATGCCCAGCCCATTTTTTTACTTTTTGAGACAGCAGAAGGTGATTTAAATGGAGATGGAAATGCTTTCCTCTAAGAACCTATGAGGCTGGGATTTAGCTCAGTTGGTAGAGCACCGCTCTGCAGTCTCTGAGGTCCCAAGTTCTATTCCCAGCACTGCAAAAATGGGAGAAGGATGTGGCAATTCACTCCCAAGGCAGTCCCAAAATAATCAACCATTGAAACCCTCTAAGGGTTGCTATGAGTTGGCCATGAATCAATGGCACCTAACAACAACACCAGGCGCACATATTAATTTATGGGGCTGGGATTTAGCTCACTTGGTGAGCACTGCTCTGCAGTCTCTGAGGTCCTGAGTTTAATTCCCAGCACCACAAAAATGGGAGAAGGATGTGGCAATCCACTCCTGAGGCAATCCCAAAACAATCAGCTATTGAAAACCCTATGAAGGTCTCTATGGGAGGGACAGGACTTGAGGGCACCTAACTACAACAAGAACCTATACTTTGTATCTCTTTTTATGATGTGGATCATCATGAGACAATGTTGTCCAATAGGGTACAAGTAAGAGTTGCTGTTTTGAAGTTCTGGAAAAATTCCTGAAGTGAGGTTGACTTCACTGGCACTGTCACTTCTTACACTTTCTGCCTGCCTTACACTTACACATGGCCCCGGTGATGGGGGCTTGTGTGTAATGCATGACTGTGATCAGGAAGGTGAAAACCATGCCCTTAGGATGGACTGCAGTATTGATGTGCTTGGAGGAAGTGGGGTTGCATCAGTCCTGCACTATAAGCTTCCAAAACAAATTTCCAAATGTATCAAAAACCCATTCCATGATGTTGCTGCTACATGTAACCAAGCACAATTCTTAATTCAGGGGCTAAAAAAATCCAAAACTTTTAATTTTTGCCTGGGACAGCAATAAACTCTGATAGCACCACAAATTATTTCCTAAGGAATTTTTTCATATCTTACAGTGTATTCAGATAAAATTTCCTCAAAAAAGAATATATTACTTTAAACTATTTTAATATAGAGTAAATGACAAGCATTCCAGTGTAGGTTGCCTAAACTTTGTCTGAGATGGACACTGGGGCGGGTGGTGGTGGTGGTGGTGGTGGTGGTGGTGGTGGTAAGTCCACGTCTACTGAGGAAGGCTAAGAAAGATTAGGTGACAGATGACCCGCCAGGGTTGTCAGACGTGGAGATATCACAGAAAACAAAATAAGTGAAAATGTTTGTTTTCAGGAAATTTAGAATTAAGCGTTGGGGGACAGATTGTAAAGACACCACTAAATAAATAGGTAGTACAAGGGATGGTAGGTTAAAGAAAGAAAAATTGGGCAGAATAAGGGGATCCTGTGCATTCAAAACGCTTGAGGTTTGGCAGAGATGTGGCTCCTTCTTAGACAGACTTGATGATGAGGGTTTCCTGACAAAGGGGTGGTTGAGCACCTGAAGAATATGAGGAAATGCCCCACGGGGCCCACATGAGGGAAAGTTTCAGGATCAGTCTTATCAAGAGTATAGGTTTGTAGGAGTAATGAGGAGAAAAGGAGGTAGGAGTGAGTGGGGACAGATGAGGCAAAAGAACAAGCTTGGGGTCATACCATAGTGGTCCTAAGAAAGTTCTCTGATTCTTCTGAGAATGAAATGATATACCTACGGTATATAAAGTGCCTGGCAAATAGGTTTTGTTTTAAGTGGACATGTTCACCGAAGCTATTATTACAGCAATAAAACATTGTTTGAGTCATTCAGAGGCAAAGGTTTTTGTAGTAGGATTGTGGGTGAATCAAAGGTATACCCTTCCTGTACAGGGGCTGGGGCTTAGCTTAGTTGGTAGAGTGCTGCTCTGTGCATTCTGAGGCACTGGTTGGATCCCCGGAACTGCAAAAATGGCAGAAGGACCTAGCAGTCCACTCTGGAAACAACCCACCATTGAAAATCCTATGAATAGCAGACAAGCACTGACCTAGTGCTGGGCATGGCGCAGTGTCGGGGAGCGTTTCGTTCTGTTATACATAGGGTCTCAATGAGTCCACCTGGACTCGACAGCATCTAACAATCTTTCTGTATATGAATTTTACAAAGAGAATCTCTCTGTTCAATCTCCAGTGAGTCTGTGCCGCCGTGGGCAGGGCGTGGCTGTATCACTCCCCACTTCTTCTGCAGCCTGGATTTCTCTGGGTATTGCACAGTCAGCATAATTACACGTGGTCCCTAGCAAGGACTATGCCTTACTTATTGTACTCCTAGCTTGTACACGATCCTCACTTCTAAAATAATGGATACACATTTACAACTGCCTCAAGTTACCATGAAGTTCTAGTCATTGGAAGATTCCATCAACTATGTATCATATTTGCTTATCTCAGGAAAAATAGGCAGAGAATGAAGACTGAACATCAGAAAGTCATTGTCCAATTCTTTTTCCTTCAAGTGATTTTATTCCCTGAAAGAATTGTGAGGTCTGGGATTTAGCTCAGCTGTTAGAATGCCGCGCTGCACTCCCTGAGGACCCAGGTTTGATCCCCAGCACCACAAAAATGGGACAAGGACGTGGCAATCCACCCCGCCAGAAGCAATCCCCAAACAATCAGCCATTGAAAACCCTAAGAGGGTCAGTATGAGTTGGTCTGGATCCCATGGCCCCAAACAACAGCAGCAAGGCATTGTGAATGAGTTTTTACACCTCCTTTTGACTTCTTTGTGAGTGAAATACCAGGTACCCCAACAGCCAGGTGACAAAATACACTACTTTCCTCCAGTTACTCCTCTCTAGATACAGGATTTCTTTTTTTTTTTTTTTATCTTTTCTTTTTCTTGCATGAGGTTATTATTATCAGACACCGGTCAGAGTTCTGCTAACCCCCTCTTGAAACATCATTTATATTTTAATGCCGCTGTTGAATTATATAAGCATTCTAAATTCAAGGATGATACGGGGATTGTAAATCCTCAGGCTATGAGGTTCTTCCTTTTACCAGGATTAACACTTGGAACAGGAAGGACAGAGTAAAGAATATTGTGCATGCTAGAATTTTATAGTCACTCATTGTACCCTGGGGGTGGAAGTTGCATGGAGGCTCATCTTCCTGCTCCTTTTATATACACATCTACTTAAAAAAAAAAAAAGAAAGTTCTATAGGTCCAGGGAGAAGATTATTGAGTCAAATAGGCCCTGCTGGTGCCTCCCTGCTGAGATGGGGTAGTGGGTTGCACAGTTATCCTTGCCATGATCCAAGGAAGAAGGCTGCTGTGGTTAAAGTATGAGTTCTTATTAAATATATGTTGTCAAGGACCTTTGCTGATATTGTTAAAATCCTACCATGAAAGAGTTGCACATAAACAACTCAGATCCCTTAATGTTTCCACAGGAAATTTAGCATTAAAACTTAATATCAGTATTAACCTAAGTGGTCGTTGTTTTTGTTTTGTTTTTCCATGGCACAGACACAAACCCATACTTGTTTGTACATGTGCAATAGTAAGTGTTTGCAAAATCCTAATAAACTACACTGAAAACATGTCGCCTTGGGCTGTCAAACCTTGGTTTGCTATTAACAATAATAGAATCATGGTTCTCAGACCCTTCTACCATTTTGTAGGATTGTCTGGATTCTTATACAAAAACTCAGTTTTCTTTGGAAGGGGAAGGAGGCCAGGAACAACCTACCTGCTTCTAGAATGCATGTGTAACAGGGTAAAATGGGGCACTGGAAATTCTGTTGACATAATTCTGACTTAAGTATGATTTTTCTATTTATAGTGGCTTTTAATGGAATGTTTGTTCTTACAAAGGGCAAATAAAGGCTGTGGTGGTAAATATAAAAAAACTTTTAAATGCAAGCACTATGTAACACAGGGCATGGCACTGACTTGCTAGAGTTTCTGATTCTGGATTCAAGAACCAGTGTATTTTCACATAACTGTAAAGCTCTAAAGAACTGTCATGCCAAAAGCTGATCTAAGTATAAGGTGGTTTTCCTCTTTGCAGATTGTAACGTTTAAAAGTACTGAATTTATAGCATGTCAATAATGTCATAAAATATGATATCAACAATATCATAAGACAATGAATTACTGTTATCTAGATGTTTTATGACTTGTTTATAATTCTATTTATGTAAGGTATTCTTCTTAAAAACTCTCATTTAGCATTCTCCTAGAGTTAAGACAAAATCTTGCTTAGAAGGTGAGCTTTTTTTTCCTCCCCGGCATATGAGCCATTTACTTCTAAAATGAAGCTTGTCATCACACAGCTATAAAAATTACAAGCCATCAGGAGTTCGCAATGGTGGCTTTGCAGACCCACAGCCATGCTTAGTAACAGATTTTCAAAGCAGTTCAAAGAGTCCAGTTTCCATCTGTGTTTGGTGAAGGATGCGCAAACCTTGAGGCCATCTGAAAACTCAGCTTCATCTCTAACACTTGGAATAACAAAGGTGTTAGTTTTCAAAGCTGCATGCGCCCCTCCTGGGGTGGCTCTGCAGATCCAGTTCAGGGATGGTGGGAAACTTCAGAGCAGGTATTCTCTTCTCCTAGACTCTGCCTCCTTCAGGGAGTTCTTTTGAGGGCTTCACAGTGGTGGCCTCCTGAACATGGGTTACTGCCAACAGCGGCCAAGAGTTAATGAACCTTACAGACAAATCCCTTCTGACTTTCTGAGCAAAATATCCTCCTAGAAAGAGTCATCTCCCTCTTTTTTAAAAATTAGATTAGGGATGCTATTTAATCAGGAGAAAGCAGAGGGTGCTCTCTACCCATACTAGAGTGACAAATGCAGCATGAATAGCTCCATTTGATTTGACTGCTTTTGAAAAACCAAAGCAGGAAATTGTTGAGAAAAAAATGGTTACACATTCGTGTTTTCGATGTGTTATGAATGAGCGTACGATTTCAACAAAGAACATCTAGGGTATATTTATTCATATATACATACTCTCTCTTAAATTTCCTTAGTATCCCAGGTATTGATTGGCAATTCTGATACAATATCTCCATAAAGACCAGCTAACAGAAAGTTAATAGACAATTAACAAGATGTAATGGAAATGCAGTTATTTTGCTCTTTGCTGTCTTTTCCTGATAATCTTCCTATCATTCAAACTAAGATGGGAAACAAATTTAAGAATAATAAGCAGCTCGTTCAGGAATGTTTAGCTCTTTGAGTTCCTGAGTTAGTCTGATGTCTCCAAAATTCTCTAGAATTATATTCTAAATTCCTTTTAGGCAGTCAGGTGCAGTGACGCATGCCTGTAATCTAAGAGACTTGGCAGGCTGAAGCAGGAAGATTGAAAGGTAGAGGCCAGAAGCAGCCTGCCTAATTTAACAAAACCTTGTCTTCAAATAAAAAAAATTTTTTTAAATGGGCAGGTACTTGCAAAGTAGATGTGAGGCCCTGGGATCAACTCTCAAGTACAACAACAACAACAACAAAGTAAATAAATAAATAAATAAATTCCTTTTGTTGTTGTTGTTGTTAGGTGCCATCGAGTCGGTATCCGACTCATAGCGACCCTCTGTACAACAGGGGAAACACTATTGTCAGTGCCTCTCTGCCATTCATAGGGTTTTCAATGGCAGATTGATTTTTTGGGAGGGGGTTGCCAGGTCCTTCTCCCAAGCCTACAGCTTCTGGTGTTCCCAGGCGGTCTCCCATCCAGGTACTAACCAGGCCTGACCCTGCTTAGCTTCAGAGATCTGCCAGGATCGGATGCCACAGGGCTACAGCTGCAGGCAAGTTCCTTTTAGATAATTCAAAGAAATATCTCTCTCTGTACATGTGTATTTTGTTGTTGTTGTTAGGTGCCATTGAGTTGGTATCTGACTCATAGCGATCCTCATAGGCTGTTTTGGGATTGCCTTGGGAGTGGATTGCCAGGTCCTTCTCCCATTTTTTGCGGTGCTGGGAATTGAACTCAGGACCTCAGAGACTGCAGCGCAGCACTCTACCAACTGAGCTAAATCCCAGCCCCATCATATATATATATATATATATATATATATATATATATATATACACTTTTTGGTACTTGGGGGTTGAACCCAGGGCCTTGCACTTGCATGTTCTGCAAGTGCTGGACCACTGAGCTGCACCCCCAGCCCATTGTTTTAGTTTTTGAGACAGGGTCTTGCTAAGTTATGCAGACTGCCTCTGGTCTTGAATTTGTGATTCTCCTGCTTCTGCCCCCTAGCCGCTGGGATTACAGGTGATGTTATGGCTTTTCACCACCCTTTGAAGGCTTTTCATGTTGTTTCTAGATGCCATCGAGTCAGGTCTGACTCATAGTGACCTGTTGTAGAAGACAAGGAAATACTCCCCAACATTGTACCATGCCTGGTACTGTGTGAGTGCTTTTCTGCTATTTTCATATGGTTTTCAATGGCTGATTGTTTCAGGAGTGGGTTGCCAGGTCCTTCACCAGTTTTTCTGGTGCTGGGGATCAACCCTGAGGCCTCAGATTATACAGAGCAGCACTCTACCAACTAAGCTAAACCCTAGCCTGCTTCCTTCTTTCCTTTCTTTCATCTTTCTTTCCTTCCTTCTTCCTTTCTTTTTTCTTTCCTTCATTCCTTTCTTTGTTCTTTCCTTCTTTCTACCTTCTTTCCTTCTTTCTTCCTTCCATCTTTCTTCCTTTCTTTCTTCCTTCTTTCCTCTCTTTGTCTCTTCTTTTCTTAAATGTATACTCATGTCTGTGAGCTTATTGGGATGATACACACTTTAGTACCTCAAATGCCTTGTTGTTAGGTGCAGTAAAATCAGATCTAACTCAGAGACCCTATGTATAACAGAACAAAACTCTTCCGGACACTGTGCCATGCCCAGCACAATGTCAGTGTTTCTCTCCTATTCATAGAGTTTCCAGTGACTGATAGTTATGGGAGTGGGCTGGTAGGTCCTTCTATTTTTGGGGGGTGGGTGCTGGTGATCAAACCCATGGCCTCAGAGCATGCAGAGCAGCACTCTACTGACTAGCTAAAGCCCGATTAAATGCTTCAGTTATAGCTAAAAGTGGCAATTGGTTTAAACAATGCTACAGTCATTCAGCAAGTCAGT
>VMDO01030196.1:0-21620 GCA_007922755.1 Pedetes capensis | reverse complement strand
GTCCAGGAGCCCTGCTTTTATAGGGTCCTGGAAGGGTCACATGGTGGGGTTCAGCCAATCGGGGCACACAGCTGGCAGGTACAGGGAGCAAACAGACATAACTGCCAAGTGGAGACAGTTATTACCTGCACAGTTGTGAGGGGAGCCAATCAAAATTATGGTGGTTGAGGCTGGTCAAGCTGGCCGGGGGCCATCTTTGTTCACTCGATGGGAGGGGCTGTTTTGAGTGAGTGAGATGAGCCCTGGGGTCAACTAGGGGTCAGCCCCTCAAGCTGTCATGAGGGACCCTAGCTGGGAAATATTATTTTAAAAATCCCCAACAACTGACAAATGGATGCAAATTCCTAAGTTGGCCTTTTGGCTTTCATGTGAAAAGAGAAATGTTAAATTATATGTTGTTGTTGTTGTTGTTGTTGTTGTTAAATGCCATTGAGCTGTGTCCAACTTATAACAACCCTCACAGGGTTTTCAATGGCTGATTGTTTCGAGGTTGCTTCAGGAGTGGATTGCCATGTCCTTTTCCTATTTTTGTGATGCTGGGGCCCAGGGCCTCAGGAATTTTTAAGTAAGCAGCATGTGATTTCCCTGTTTCCTGTTGTAAGAATACATTATTATATCTTATTTATATTATTTTTCTTCAGAGTGTAGCATTTTTCATTGTGCCACTGGACACAAAAAAATAAAATGTAGTTGAATGTTGGAGTGGGCTTTTAGAGACTAGAGTAATGTCTTGGTCACTTCATAGACTTTCAGACCTGTATGTAAGACCTGCTTTGCTGAGCAATCCTTTACTTACTCAACAAAAATCAATAAAAAAGACTTCAAGACACACTTTTAAGGCGACCCCTGGCAAGTAGATAACTAGGAAAACATTTATTGAGTACCTATTTAGTGTTAGGCACTGCACTGGGCACTGGAAAATGTTGACTTAACCCTTTTCCTTAAAGAAGTTCTTTATTCATTCAAAAATGTGTTGTTTGCCTGCTATGTGCTTCATGAAGTACCTGTATTAGCGAAAAAGATGGATAAGGTTCAGCCTCCAAGATGCTTGCAGTCTAATAGAAGAGATACATTTTTTGTAGTACTAGGAGGTAGAACCAAGGGCCTTGCACATGCTAACCAAGTGCTCTACCACTGAGCTATACCCCCAGCTCATCCTCCTTTTAATTTTGAAACAGATTCTCATTGAATTGTATAGGCTACCTCTGGCCTAAAATTGTGGTCTACCTGCCTCAGCCTCTCAAATCACTGATATTATAGATATGTACTATGACACCTGGAAAAAAAGACAGATTTAGTTAAACGAGTGTATAAATGTTAAGTATTGGTACACATTATGATTAAAGAGTGCTTTGGTATCTTGATTTGATCTGAGAAGTCTTGCCTAAGGAACTGACATTTAACTTAACTAGATAATTAGATAACTAGATAACTAGATAAACGAATGAGAATCATTCCATGTAGTAGCAAGAATATGCACAAAGCCCCTGAAGCAGAATGAATCCCAGCAGATCTGAAGAGCTCAGAAAAGGTCAACATGGTCAGAATGCAGAGATCAAGAGAAAACACTCATTGAAATTAGGCTAGAGAAATAGGCATGAGTGGGGTCATAGAGGCACCTTTTAAGCCATGGAAATGAATTAGAATTTTCTTTCCCATGTGGAGAGGGAAGCAATTCAAGAATTCAATTCAGCAAATAACATGATCTGATTTTCAATTTTTAAAACTATAATTTTATATCACAAAAGTATGATTTGTTTGTGGGCAAATGTGTAAAGAGAGATGCCAAGTAGGATGCTACTCTTTTGGTTTAGGCAAGAAATGATAGAGATGTCAAACAGGGCAGTAGCAATGGAGGTAGAGAACAAGAGATGGATTCGTTTCAAATAGTCACTCTATCTCACTATTGACAAGGTCTTGTCCCTTTGAAACACAAATACGGAGTTTTCTCATCCAAGGATTCACTATTAAGTCCCTTAATTGTTCCCCTTGCCCAAGGAGGTATTAACAATGTCTTAATGTTAATATCATCTATTACTATTGTCTGATACAGTTGTTTATATCAAATTCTGTTATGACTGGGCTATAACTGATTTGATGACTCAGTACAATAAGAATTTACTTTCAATTTTAACCAAATATTTTGAAATGCAAACATGAATATTGTGCCATAAGACTAGTAGCCATACAATTGCCATTACAGATTCACAGATCCTAATTGTAATTTAAGAGAAAAAAAGATTAAAAATTCAAAGTTGTAAAGTCAGATCTGACACCCATAGATTTCAAAGGTGGCAAAGGAGAAAGGAACTTAAACCAATTCTCACTACTTTCCAATTTTGTTTTAGGGTGAAAAAAACTGAGGTCCCATGATGCTAATTGACTTGTGAAAGATACCAAATTAATATAGTCTAGTTAGCAGAGATAGTTCAGTTAGGAGACAAAAAATTCATTTCTTGAATCCAGTGTTTTGTCTAATACACCATGATATATTTGAACTATCTAGCTCTCTTATGTGCTATGCCATTGGCAAACAGAAAACTGAATCAAAAATGAACTGAGCTAATATGTATATTTGTATATTTACACTTTCATAATCTGAGAAAAAATAGTTCAGAAGGAAAGGGTAGAACTTAGCACCATTGAAATTTTGCAAACACTGAGAGTGAACATGATAAAAGTAGCTTCCTTAAACTATGTTTTATAACTTGCTAATATCACAACTTTTCTCTCCAATATGTTGAAGGTATGCCGTAAACATATCAAATTGAAGATGAAGGTGCACCTGACTCATGCCATGGTATTTTCTGTTGCACCATATGTTTGTGAAAGCTGGACATTGAATTAGGGAGATAGGAGAAGAATTGATGCTTTTGAATTATGGTGCTGGATATGGGTATTGCATATATCATGGACTGCCAAAAGAACCAACAGATCTGTCCTAGAAAAAGTGCAACCAAAATGCTCCTTAGAAGCAAGGATGGCTGGACTGCATCTTATGTATTTTGGGCAGGTAGTGAGGAGGGACCAATCCCTGGAGAAGGACATCATATTCGGGAGAGTGACAAGTCAATGAAGAAAAGAAAACCCTCAAGTAGATGGACACAGTGTCTGCAACAAGGGGCTTAAACATAAATAAGATTGTGTGCCTAGCACAGAATCGGGGAGTGTTTAGTTCTGTAGTACCTAGGGTTGCTATGAATTGGACCTGACTTGACAGCACCTAACACCAACAAATGCATTAATGTGTTCTAAAAATGTAGTTTACATTTAACCACAGAATATTAACAATATCATAAATTTTGATTAGTAGGTTAAGAACCTACAAGGGAAAAAACAAGGGTCGGGACTTAAATTGGAGCCAAGAATCAGGTTGACTAAGATAACGCTGGGATTTAGCTCAGCTGGTAGAGCGCCGCTCTGCAGTCTCTGAGGTCCCGAGTTCAATTCCCAGCACCGCAAACATGGGAGAAGGATGTGGCAACCCATTCCCAAGGCAATCCCGAAAACAATCTGCCATTGAAAACCCTATGAGGGCCGCTATGAGTCAGACATGACTCGACGGCCCCTAACAACAACAACAACCACCTTGGGAGAAGGGCCTGGCAATCCACTCCCAAGGCAATCCCGAAACAGTCAGCCATTGAAAACCCTATGAGGGTCGCTATGAGTCGGATACTGACTCGACAGCACCTAACAACAACAACAGAGTACTTACACACTGGCGGCGGGTGAACCACAACTTTGCCTTGGAGCTGTCTCAGCATTTTCTCCAAGAAGGAGCATTTAATCTTGATCAGCTGCATAAGTGGGTCTCAACTCTGGCTGTGCCTTAGAAACATCTAGGGAAATAGAAAATGTTGCTTCCCATGCTCAATTTAGACTCATTGTATCTGACTCTTCAGAGTTAGGGCCCAAGCATCGATATTAAAAAAAAATCTTCCCAAGTTATGCTAATGTTAAGCAGAATATAATATTCCTTGGAGATTTATCAGTATTCTTGATAGTGAAACTAGGAATAAATATCTCCCCAAACTTTTCTTAAAAGGACACTGAGTAATGAAAAACAAAACAAACAAAAAATTCCTTTATAAAAAAACCATAAATTTCTATCAGTATTTTTAAATAGATGTTGGGTGGTAGCTGCTGCAAATAACCAATTAAATAGGTCTTTAAATAAAATTTAGTGTTGGCATTCTGTTGTGAAATTTGGCAGTCAAAAGAACATGTGCCCAACGAGAAGGCCATCATCAGGATCTGGCCCTAATTGTTGTGTTTTTCTCCTTGGGTGGTGATGGAATTGCTCTAGGCCACCCACATTCAGATCCTGCTATAGCTAATGATACATATTTGTAAAACGACTCACCTTGGACTATGCTTATAATCCATGAGTCAAAGGAAAACTAACTCTATATAATAGCTAAAAACATGGGCTTTGGAGTCAGACAAACCAAGACTCAAATTCTAACTCTTACTACCAATTGACTTAAGGCAATAACATGAGTTTAACACTTCTCTAATACTTTGTTTCATCATCTCTAAAATGCTAGTCCCCCATGTATCTGTCAGTTTGTCATGCTGTGGGGGCTTGTGTGCTACCATGAGGCCGAAAGCTTTGCTACCAGTATTTCAGATACCAGCAGGGCCACCCATGGTGGGCAGGTTTCAGCTGAGTTTCCAGGCTAAGATAGAGTAGGGAGAAGAACCTGGGAGCCCTCTCTCAAAACAATTAGCCATTGAAAACCATATGAATAGCAGAGAAGCACTGTCAAATATAGTGCCAGAAAACGAGCCTCCCAGGCAGAAAACATACAAGAAATGATTGGAGAAGAGTTACCTCCTTAAAGTAGAGTCACCTTTAATGATGAGAATGGAATAAAATCCTTGGAGCCTCCTTTTGCTGATGGGCCATGACTTAAAGTGAGAACAAACATAGTGGCTGCCACAATGTGTTCAAACATAAATATCATTTACATGGCACAGTGTTGGGTAGTGTTTCATTCTGTTGTACATAGGGTCACTGTGAGTTGGATTTGACTTGACAGCACCTAAAAACAACATCAATGTATTTGATGTTGAACATCTTTTTGTGTACTTATTAAATAGTCATATATCTTTTTGGATAACCATCTATTTAGAACACTTACAAAAGTTTTAACTGGGTTGTCTTTAAATTATTGAGTTGTACAGTTCTTTATATATTCTTGACATAAATTCTTATGTTGTAGCATGAATTCATTCCTTTTTATTTCTTAGTAGTGTTCCATGGTATGGTACAGAATACTGTTGTTGTTGTTAGGCACCATCAAATTGGTATCTGACTCATAGTGACCCTACGCACAACAGATGAAACACTATTGTCAGTGCTTCTCTGCTCTTCATAGGCTTTTCAATGGTGGATTGATTTCTGGGAGTGGGTTGCTGGGTCCTTCTTCCAATAGTCATACTACAGTTTATTTGTTCCCCCTTAATGTATATTTAGATTGTTTATGGATTTTGGCTATTAAGAATGAAGTTGTTATGAATATTCATGTACCATTCTTTGCATGGGTATATCCATTCCTAATTATGGCATACATATCTAGAAACAGAATGGCTGGATTATTTGGTATGTGTATGTTTAACATTTCCCCCTTGTGTCTGTCAGTTTGTGCTGTGGAGGCTTGCACATTGCTGTGATGCCTCCAATATCTCAGATACCAGCAGGACCACCCAGGGTGGACACGTTTCAGCTGAGCTTCCTGACAAAGACAGAGTAGGGAGAAGGACCCAGCAGCCCACTTCTGAAACAATTAGCCATTGAAAACCTTATGAATAGCAGGGAAATGCTGTCAAGGATACAGCCCGAAAATGAGCCTCCCAGACTGGAAGGCATTTAAGAAACAACTTGGAAAGAGTTGCCTTCTCAAAGTAGAGTTGACCTTAATGATGGGAATGAAGTAAAGCCCTTGGGCCCTCCTTTTGCTGAAGTGGCATGATTCAAAATGAGAAGAAACATGGTGATTGCAAAAATAAGCTCAAACATAAAAAGATGATGTGTATGGCACAGTGTTGGGTAGCGTTTCATTCTGTTGTAGATACGGTTTCTATGAGCCGAATCCAACTTGACAGCACCCAACAACAAAATGCTAGTAATAATAGTACCAATCCTATTGGTTTTGTTAAATTTCAAACTTGATCATATACATCATTTTCCTACCATGTAGTGTGTGCTTAATCAGTATCAATAACTTTAAAAAATCATTTATTGTCTAGACAAGGATCACAGGTGATATTCAAACTCTAGCCAGTTAGGCTAATCATATGGTTAGATGGGCATCCTTCCCAAGCCATTTTACTCTCTTAGAGTAGAAATATCTCAGAAAATGTCTCTACTGGAATCTTATATCTTTAATTCAGCAAATCTTATCAAGTATCCCATTTTATGCAGGTTTTGTTTTTTTTACATTTATGGCCATTTTTAAAAATCAATTCACTCATGACCTTCTCCTACTTTGTTGTAGTCTTTTCCTAGATGTTGATCCCTGGCATTTTCTCTGGTTCTCAGTACTTTGAATTTAATCTTAAATGCCTGTGATTCAGTTTCAGGGCTCTTGAAGGACTCTGTTTCATATTCACTCTGTAGTTTTTTTTCTACTCCTGCCTATCTCAAGTAAGATACTCTGATATGACCCTAGCCTTTTAGCACTAAAGCCTTAGTATGTGCATCTAAGCAGCTGCTCCCGTAGACCTACGCTTAGATGGCCTATCCTATCTCCTCTATGAAAAGGTTAAAATTGAAGCAAGCCAAATGGCTCAAATATATGAGAATATCAATCTTTAATATATCACAAGATGGAAAATAGTTTCATCTTATTTTTTCACTAAGGATTTTTTTTCCTGTTTATCTGTTACATGGATAGTTTGGATGTTAATTCCTTTGGACTGAACTTAGTATGTCAGTGCTGCTAAATAATCTGTTGATTTAAAACTTTTTTTTTAATGAGCCTTATATTTGTCTAAGGATAGAAACTGTCTTTCATAATTGATTATTGAGACTGATTGCCTTCTAATAGCCAGAGTTATCTCAGTAAGTCTGTTTAACTTGACACGATGATCAAATATTTGACTAAGCATAAATAAAGTAGCATTTTCTTCTCATTCTAGTTTCTTTCCCAAAATGTTTGCTACATTTCTACCATTTATTGAATTTCTACTATGTTACTTGCTATTTTGGCAATCTGCATATTTCATTAAATCTTCCCAACAATTTTATTAGACATATTATTTTCATCCACCTTTTTATACAGAGGAAACAGTACGGCTCAGAGAGGTCATGTGTATTTCCTAATGTCATGCATACAGACATGGCTCAAGTTTCCATAGGTACATATTACTGCACTCTTGCTACATTGCACTGCCTTTGAATGAGGGACACAGTACTGTACAAAGTAGTCACAATTCTATCTCAAGTCGGGGCCAATGTGTTTTTAGTGGCAATGAGTTTTTAATAAGATCCAATGCAAATAAATGATTTTGCCTATTTTTAGAGTTTCCATTGCTATAAAAATTAAAATGTGTTTTGCAGACACAAAGGGCTTTCTACACTAATTTTCAAAATAGCCTTACTTACAGATGCCAACTTCTAATCCAGTAGGCAGGAGTGGGTGGCTCTTTGAAATCTGTCTAGCTAATGGAAATGCCTAGTTACTACTTGACTATCCCTCTGTTTGTTTGTATCTATGTTCAGCTACAGTTCAGCTTAGTTCAGAAGTCATTTTAGGCAGGAATGAAAGTAATAACTTGACCTATACAATTTAGCATACCATAAATTTTAATGATTACCACTGATACAAGGATGAGGAAGCTATGAAAATGGTGGGTTGGTATGTCCTGAGTATACCAGTACGTTTTCACAGCAGCATGTCCACCAGAAGGGTCTAACTGCCCTTCTGCCAAACCAGATTAGGAAAACAGAAAATGATTTCCTATCATTCTGTATTAAAACTTTATTATAGAAAATTGCTGGTGGACAGAGAAAAGACATTCAAATCTTGTTTTTAATCTAGGAAAACTGAAAGAAATGCTCCCAAGAAGTCAAACATCCAAATTCAATACATGTCTAAAAAGTGCCTTTTAAAAATATAAAGTGTCATGAGTCTTAAGAAGACAAACTTTAAAAATATTCTCGTGTAACATTTGTATTAAAGACAGGTTTTATTACAATGTTTAACATTCAGTTTCACTAAGGATTTATTTTCTTGAAAGAAACACACAGATGAAACTAAATTGGACATTGTTAAACACTCTCTGTAATTCAAAACAATATGTACTGAAGCAAATTTAATAATAAAAACAAGATAGATGTACTCAATGTACTATATCTTAATCTATGGTGACATTTAGTCTATGTTTTCAGAAGTATTCTATATAATTCAGAAGTATTCTATATAATTCAGAAGTATTCTATATGATTCTGATGTGGCCAAACTGATGCTAGAAACAGTTGTGAAAAATTAACTCTCTTTTAAAAACATATTTGAATTTCTGAAGTTTGGGAATGATGACTTAACTACTTTATAAATGGCTCAGCACTGTTTCTTTAATAACACTCCTTCACTCCTTTGTATTTTTATTACAGTAATAAACCAATAACATAAAACTTACCATCTTAACCACTTTTAAGTGAACAACACAGTTTGTTAATTACATACACACTGCTGTGTTACAGATATCTAGAACTTCTTCCTCTTGGGAAACTGAAGGGCTACACAGCCCCCAATTCTGTCTCCTCCAAGCCCTAGGCAATCACCATTCTATTTTCTGTTTTTAAGGGGTTGACCACTTTAGGTACTTCATAGAAGTGGAAACTTGAAATATTTGTCATTTGTGACTGGCTTATTTAAGAATCATGTCCTTATCTTAGTTACTTAGCTTTTGTGTGGCTGTGACCAAAGTACTTGACAGAGACAACTTAGGAATGAAGTATTTATTGTAGCTCACTCTTTTAGAAAATTGTAGTCCATAGTTGTGGGGAGGACATGATGGAGCAGGCACCAGAGCTTGTAGAGGAGGCAGCTTTTCATATCACAGCCGACCAGGAGCAGAGAGCCTGACTGGAGTCAGGGGCCTGGGTAAAACCTTCAAAAGCCCACCCCTAGTGACCTACTTTTGCTAGCTAGGTCCAAAATAGTGACACCAGCTATGACCAAGTGTTCAAATATGAGTTTTAAGGGACCTTTTATATTCAAACCATAACATGTTTCATTCATGTTGTAGCTTGTGTCAGAATTTGCTTATTTTCTAAGGCTATATAATGTTCCATGGTGTGTGTGTGTGCGTGTGTGCGTGTGTGCGTGCGTGCGTGTGTGTGTGTGTGTGTGTGTGTGTATCTTGCAGCCATACCACTGTGAAGTCTGATCCTGTCAGATCTTGGAAGCTAAGCAGGGTCAGGCCTGGTTAGTACTTGGATGGGATGCTACCTGGGAACACCAGGTGCTGTAGGCTTGGGAGAAGGACCTGTTGGAATACCTAGCAGCCCCATACAGCTGTACATTTCAGGCAGGTAGAAGCAGGTACTTGAACGTGTACTCTTATTGTTGCTAGGTGCCTTCAAGTCAGGTCTGACTCATAGTGACCCTGTGTACAAGAGAACGAAGCACTCCCTAATACTGTGCCATGCCTGGCACTATGTTAGTGCTTCTCTGCTCTTCATAGCTGATTGCTTCGGGTTTGTTTCGGGCTTGGAATGTCAGGTCCTTCTCCCATTTTTGCTGTTCTGGGGAATGAACTGAGGGTTTCAGAGCTCACAGAACAAGTGCTCTACCAAGTGAGCTAAATTCCAACCCTGATGTGGCCTGTTGTTAGGTGCCATTGAGTCGGTGTCTGACTCATAGCAACCCTACATACAAAAGGTGAACCACTATTGTCGGTGCTTCTCTGCTATTCACAGGGTTTTCAATGGCTGATTGCTTTTTGGGAGTAGGTTGCTAGGTTCTCCTCCCAAGCCTACAACACTTGCTGTTCCCAGGCAGTCTCCCATCCAAGTACTAACCAGGGCCAACCCCACTTAGCTTCAAAGATCTAGTGGGATTCAATGCCACAGTGGTACAGCTGCACGCTATTTGAGATTTAGCCTTCTGTTTTTCTCCACATTTCCTTTCAGAAACGTGCTGCCTGTTGCAGTGGTGCACACCTGTAATACCAGCAATTTGGGAATGGGAGGCGGAGGCAGGAGGATCACATAATTTAGGAAGACATTCTTGTAAGATAAAAAAATAAACAAAAGGGGGCTGGGGTGTAGCTTAGTGGTAGAGCACTTGCAAAATATTCACAAGGCCCTGAGTTCAGCCCCTAAGTATTGAATAAAAAAAAAAAAGGAAACATGTTGCCCTTTGTGAATAATTTTCTCTTTCAAGGTTTTTGAATATACCTAATCATGTTCCTGGCCTAGGAAGAAAGAATTACAATATCATTTCTTCCAGGGCCCCCACTAAGAATAGCTATATGAGATGACCTGCCCACTTTTTAAATACATTTTTCACTCCTAACTTTACTACATTCCCCCCTGATTCTATTACCACTGTTGCAACTTGCTGAATTAATGGGATCGTTTTCTTTTTCTTGTTGCCAGTTATCTGCTTTTCTGGTGACATTTTATTTGTGGACTCATTCTTTATGCCATCTATGGTCACTGACTTTCTTTAGTCACTGATCCTAATTGGCAAGGATCTTGACATATCTCCTTCCAGAACTTGTGACCTCTCACTTTTCCCAAAGTCTCCTTATAGCCCTTTCTTTCAGCTCTGGATCTATGTGAGATGCCATAGAGCTTGAAAGAAAATATGGCAGTTATCTGCCTTATCTCATCTTTAGAATGTTACCATCTTTTATGGACCTATTACTCATGGTTGTCTATTTATTTTGTTTTCTTTTATGTAGCCCCCTGAAATGCCTGCAGCTGTAGCACTGTGGCATACAATCCTGTCAGATCTCGGAAGCTAAGAAGGGTTGGGCCTGGCTTGGATGGGAGACCACCTGGGAACACCAGATACTGTAGGCTTGGGAGAAGGACCCGGCACCCCCTTCCCAAAAATCAATCCACCATTGGAAATCCTATGAATACCAGAGAAGCACTGACAATTCTGTTTTGCCTGTTGTAAGTAGGGTTGCTATGAGTTAGACACTGACTCGATGGCACCTAACAACAAGCCCCTTGAAATAATGAGTTATATATGCATTCTTCCTGCTATGTAAAGAAGTACTTTCTCTTCTTTGTTGTAAAAATCACCTTCTTTAAGCTACAAGGAGTGTTCCCCAGATCTAGTGTTAATATGTGCCTAACAATGGCAGATTTAGTCTTTATCCCTGTTTACAGTAACTTCACACTGCCATCACTCAAATACTATCCTGTTGCCACAGACACCAAGGGTGCTTTAGATCACAAAGGATTACAAAGAGAAAATTATTCTCAGTGCCCCCAAATGATTCCTCCCAAATTAGTCTTAAACTCCTTAGTGAGGTTTTCAACACTGTTCACAGTAGAATACACACCTATTCTCTCAAATTATTTTCTGTTTCTCCCTTACATGTGTACCTTTATTTCAAGCCAAACAGCATTATTCACTCCTGCTCAAACATACTTTATTTGCTTTTGAATTACACACCTTTGTCATTACATCTTAATGGAAGAAACCCCTACCACCTATTCAATGTTGGTAAACTACTGATCTTAAAAGTTTTGTTCCAAGTTCTCGTGGGAGTGTGACTCCAAACTCTTATAAATTTCCTCCTTTATTCCTTTCCAGAAAGCCTTTGCTCCAGCCCAAATGGTCTACACATTTTCCCACTGCCATTTAATGTAAATGTCTGGTGCTGTACCCATCAATGATTATAAACGAAAGAAAACAGAGGTCTTTGGGCACTCAGGATAAATTGTGGTTGGGAGGATTTGGGAAAGGATTTCAGATAACTGAACTATAGATAAAATGCTAATATGCCACAGGTAGACTGTCTTGTGGATTGAGTCTAGTGTGGTGCCTTGCATATGTTGTTGTTATTGTTGTTAGGTGCCGTCGAGTCGGTATCTGATTCATAGCGACCCTCATAGGATTTTCAATGGCTGACTCTTTCGGGATTGCCTTGGGAGTGGATTGCCAGGCCCTTCTCCCATTTTTGGGAGTGCTAGGAATTGAACTCGGGACCTCAGAGACTGTAGCACAGCGCTCTATTGACTGAGCTAATTTAGCTCAGTCGCCTTGCATATAGTAGGTACTTAATGTGTATTTGTCAAAGGAATGAACACATGAAGAATGAATGGACCAGTGTATCTTCCTGCATCTGTATTGAGTGTGTTTATGTTGATCACATTTGTTCTCTCTTCATTAGGACAAATTTGAAGCACCACAAGGTCATTGTGGTTGTTGTGGTTAGGTGCCATAGAGTGAGTATCTGACTCATAGTGACCCTACGTACAACAGGTGATACATTTTATCAGTGCTTCTCTGCTATTCATATGACTTTCAATGGCAGATTAATTTTTGGTAGGGGGTTGCCGGGTCTGTCTCTCTAGACTACAGTATGGTGTTCCCAGGTTGTCTCCCATCCAAGTACTAACCAGGCCTGACCCTGCTTAGCTTCTGAGATTTGATGGGATCTGAAACCACAGTGCTATGGCTACAGGCACAAGGTTATTAAGCACTAGAAAAGAAAAAGGACACCGAACATAGGCATTATCAGTAGCAAATGAGTCACCCCTAGTGCAATTTTTTTATAAAGGCTAATCAAGCTGAGATAATAACCTAAGGATCTGTAGTAGCTCTTTAAGCCTGAGAAGCACAATTTTTGGCTTATAGGTCTTCTCATACTTTCCAAGGTAGGCTTCACTCTAGGAGGATACCAACTATTTGCTCCTAGATCTGGGTATTCTCTTTCTGAGCATTAGGAGCTGTTTCATTCAGATCTTGAAAGATCACTTTACTGTTTCATTATGATGGCTGCATTCAGAATTCTTGCAGAATTTCCCTTAGCTAAAAACATATATTCCAATTCTAATCATTATTTGAGCACCTATTTGAAGTTTTAAAAGTGCTTTAAAATAGATAATATTTATTGCTGCCTAAATTCAAGCTTTGTGATAGAACTAATCAGTGATGCAATATAGGTAATAGAGGTAAGTGGTACCTATAAGGAATCTTGTGATATCATCTTTGTTAACAACTAATAGGCCTGAAGGGATTCTATAGTGCATGGAAACAGGAATGAAAAGTGGGTTTGTACTACTCAGGACCTTAATAATTAATAATAAAAAAATAATAGAAAATTCAACTGGCCAAAAAACATATGGAAATGCCCTCTACCAAATGCTAATCAAAGAAATGCAAATTAAAATCTTAATAAACTGGGCACCTTGGCACACACCTGTAGTCTCAGCAACTCAGGAGGATGAGGCAGGAGAATCACAAGTTTGAGGCCAGGGGCAGCACGTGCATCTTAGTAAGACTATGTCTCAAAATAAATAAAAAAGGGATTGGAGGTGTGGCTTGGTGGTGGAGTATACCTAGCATGTGCAAGGGCCTGGGTTCAACCCCCAGTACTGGAAATAAAACTCAGACCTCAATAAGATACTATTTATAATTCATCAAAATTGCAAATATGAAAAAAATCTGAAAATATCAAAGCCTAGTAAGAACACAGGAAATATTAGTGGGAGCTTAAATTGATATAGACTCTTCGGATAGTAATTTAAAGTACATAAATAAATAGGTATTTTGTAGCAGAAGAAAGCACTCACCTGTGAACTCAAAGAGCTATGTATAATAATGCTAGCATGCATAATAATTGTGTCACTTGTTCAACACATACTTATTGAATGCTTTCCATAAGTCTGGTATTGTTCTAGGTGGTAGGGCTGCATTATTAAACAAAGCAGACAAAAAGTTCTGTTCCCATGGAACTAATATTAAGGTAGAGCACAGCATTGTTGGTTATGTGGAAAAAATGTCTAGAAGGCCTTTTGGTAGAAAAAGAAAAATAACATGCTTTTTCAAGCAACAGAATACCATAGAGTGGTTGATACATGATAGAACTACTTATCATTGCTTTTGGTGAGAAAAGCAAGTTGGAGAATGATATCATTATGTAGTACTATGTCAATTTTTAAAACAAAATCATGCCATATACTTTGTGTATGTAAGTGTACTTACTTATACACATATAAATGTATTACAATGAAAAAGGAATGGAAGGATGCCCACTGAACTCATGATGCTGGCTTCCTCTAGAAAGTTTATATGTGTGAATTGAGAGAATGATATAGAATTTAAGATACAAAGATTGCTTCAATTTTAGCTGTGACTTTTTAAAAAGACAAAATTACTGAGTATATATCCAAAATAAATGAAGTCAATATGTCAAAGAGATATCTGTATTCCTGTGTTCACTGCAGGACTAGTTACATCAGCTAAGAAATGGAAATAACCTTGTTGTTGTTGTTGTTAGGTGCTGTTGAGTTGGTGTTTGACTCATAGCTACACTATGTACAAGAGGTGAAACACTATTGTCAGTTCTTCTCTGCTATTCATAGGGTTTTCAATGGCTATTTATTTTTGGGAGTGGGTTGTTGGGTCCTTCTCCAAAGCCTACAGCACCTAGCATTCCCAGGCAGTCTCCCATCCGAGTACTAATCAGGCCTGACTCTGCTTGTTGTTGTTGTTAGGTGCCGTTGAGTCGAGTCCGTCTCATAGCGACCCTATGTACAGCAGATCGAAACACTTCCCGATTCTGTGCCAGGCACACAATTTTATTTATGTTTAAGCCCATTGTTGCAGACACTGTGTCAATCCATCTGGTGGAGGGTTTTCCTCTTTTGCGTTGACCTGCCACTCTCCCAAACATGATGTCTTTCTCCAGGGATTGATCTCTCCTGACTACATGTCCGAAATATGTAAGACACAGTCTGGCCATTCTTGCTTCCAAGGAGCACTCTGGTTGCACCCTGCTTAGCTTCCGAGATCTGATGGGATTGGATGCCACAATGGTACAGTTGCAGGCTTTTAAAGTTTATAGACTGTAGAAAAAAGCAAGTTATAGGGAATTGGGTTTTGTTCCTTAATAGGGCTGTGTGCAGGACATGAGTACTATCTTGCAGGTTAACAACTCACTAGGAGCTCTCAGTAGCTACTGCTGATGGTGATGATTTCTTGTAAATACTTTGGTTGGGAAAAGTTTTTCAAATGATGAAGGGGAAACAAATCTTCATGTTCATCTACATTATCAACAGGGGTCCATTTAAGCAGAAAGCAAGTTGGTATTCAAGATGGATTCTAAATAATCTATTTTTGAGGGGAGTGCTATTAAGGACCCACAGTTCATTAAATCTACATGACTAATAAGTCATTTTTAGGATAAACTCAAAAGCATATAGGAAAGAAAGGAAATGTATGTGGTTGGTCCAAAAATCAATGGGAATGGTTCTACAATCTACACAGGAAAAGTGTCTCCTCACCTTGAGGTTGCACCTTGGCCTCCTCAATTCTCTGTTGCATAGCAGACCTTGTGTCTCAGTTTTTCTACCCTATGACTCAGATACCTACTGAAAATTCCCAAAAGCTTAGTATAGAACACAGATATAGGACTAATAGAATTGAGCATCAGCAGTAGGTAACATGGTATAAAAGGCATAAAGTTTTATATGAGCCAATGTAGCACATGAAAAGAGGGCAACCTCTTCCAGTCTATGCTTTAACTCTTGCTAATAATGGAATGAATTCAACTTGAAAATGGTCACATTGGTATGCACTCACACAAACTATTGGTTATTTATATGTGAAGACATTATGCTATTGTGTGTTTGAATTGGCCTGACAGGTGGTGGTTATTCAAGCAAGAAATCTCTTTATGTCATGGAACAATCTCATCTATAGAAGGATATTTAGCTTGTATGGAGACCTTTGGAGTGACTGAGACCTAGTTATCTTACCACTAAAATATAGACCAGGCATATTAAACTTCTTCTGGTCTATTGATACCTACAAGGGTTTACATGTTACAGCAGGGGTCAGTTTACTTCTGTTCTGCTCTGACCCATGTAATCAGCCAAGATGATGAAAAACATCATAATGAATGTGGCAAACATTTTTTTGGTGGCTGGGGGATAAGAAGGTCTTACTGTAAACATCCTACAAGCATTAGGACTCTACAGATTTTTTTAAGCTATTGCTTCTGATCCCTGCTGTTAAAAAGGAACAATTTTATTTATTAACAGCCACCCTACTACATTGAAAAGAATTGCTGACATTCCTTAAATCCTGCCTGTGATCATTTGTCTAAATGAAAAATAACATCAATAGTCTTTGACCTCTTTGGGACTAATAAGTCAAACATAACAGTGATGTAAAGGGATCAATGGCTATGTCGTAGCCAAGGGTAAGAGAGATAAAGTTCAATATTTACTGAATTCTATAAAGCAGGTAAGCCTGCAGCTGTACCACTGTGGTGTCTGATCCCATCAGATCTCAGAAGCTAAGCAGCGTCAGACCTGGTTAGTACTCAAATGGGAGACTGCCTGGAAACACCAGATACTGTAGGCTTGGGAGAAGGACCTGACAACCCACTCCCAAAAATCAATCAGCCATTGAAAACCCTATGAATAGCAAAGAAGAACTGACAATAGTGTTTTCTCTATTGTATGTAGGGTAGCTATGAGTTGAACATTGACTCGATGGCACCTAATAACAACAACAACAACAACAACAACAACAACAACAATAAAGCAGGTAGACAGTATGAAAGTAAAATGGCTTAAAGATACAAAATATTTTACTTTATTACTACAAAAATTTTATAATAGCTACAAACATAACTTAATTAGTGGTTGACTCACATATGCTATCCTACTGTACTCTTAAATATGAGCATGTTATCTTCCTGAGGTGGATATAGATGCTCTGATGGAAGGGAGAAGGTATTTCGGTAGAGTGGACAACATCCACTAAGAGATGCTGAGCTGCATCTGGGAGCTAAATGGATTTCGTCAGCCCAGCTGGGCCCTTAAAAAAGGAGGCCTACTGGTTGTCCCAGATCATCTGGTAATTACACTTACCCTTGGAATGATGTAGTCCTCCTGCATGTTACAGGATTGACTTTTGGACTCTACTTAGTTGCTTATGGCAGATATTTTTACTATATGACTATGACTGTCTTAGTATAATACTCCTGCTAATGTTACTATTATTACATTATATATACTGAATGCTTAAGAGTGTGTCAGAAAACTGTGCTTTTACATGACGACCTCACCTTATCCTTTACAACAACCTTACAAAAGAGGTACTATTATTATCCCTATTTTAAGGAAAGAGGGACTCAGAAGGATTAGATAACTTTCTCAAAGTCATTCAGTAACAGTGCTGGATTCAGGTCCAATATTTTTGATATTAAAGCCCCAGTGCTTTACAATTACTATACTGCATTATATGCTTCCTTTTCTTGTACTTTCTTTTCCTATAGTCCATTAGAGATCTAATTAGAAACAGAAATATGTCCAGGGTGGACCCCACCCACTTGCCCTATTTATTCCCTCTCCTCTCCTCACCAAAGAGAGTTCAAATGCTGGCCAAGAAGACTGCATTGCTGGGAAGCTAGGAAAGGAAGAGGCCTGTCTTCACTAAGGATCTGTTTACATGTTTAATTAAGAAAGTATAACGAGACCCTTTCTGATGTGTTTCAGGACCCAGAATGGAAATTTATACTACTACATGCTTGTCATGGAAATGTGCTCTGTGCTTAATAACTTCAGAGTGAAACACTTATTGATGCAATATGGACCAGAAATGTGGCCAAATATTCAACTGGAAGAAAAAACAAAATGAAAACAATGACCCAAATGAAAAAATTAGAATAAAATTAGTTGAAGCATAAATTGGCAAATCCAGGGAAAACTTTTAACCTCATTTCCCAATCAAATTAAATACACATATGTAGCTAGTTAAAGACTTAATGTCTAAATTTTAAATAAAATATCATTATCACTTGTATATTGGTGATAAGCACTGGAGTCCTGTTCAACTAGGATGCAATTTTGTCATATATGATCCTTGTAATTGATAGGTCCAGAGTTATATAAATATACCTACTGGGGTTCAAGTATCTAAGGTCATCTCAATTATGTCTCCAAACCTTATAATCTGAACTTAATACAAAAGGAACAATAAAGCATCCCTTTCCCACATTGAGTCAAAAAGAAGTTGCTTTGTTTTGGTTTCATTTGTTTTGTTGGCATTCAAAGGCTGAGAGTTCACTTCACCATACGCCTCAGTTAAAGCACGTCATCATTACTAGCTTCTCCAAGGCCCTGCTACCTATCACTCATCTGTTTATCTATCTGTCTATTATCCCTGGGTTCATTCCATTTTATCCCCATTCCTCACCTCTGTTCACCTTCCTTGACCATGTGCAGTCATTCTAATACATTTGATATGGACTTTATGTTTTTGTAAAATGTTTGTTATTATCTTGTGTGCATGTATTTCTTAAATTTAAAAAATATATTTCTGTCTTAATGTACTTTTTATTTACATAAATGGGAGTGTGTTGTAGACTTTATTTGGTATTTGGTTTCTTGCTTAGCAGGAGAAAGATATATATATATATATATATATATATATATATATATACACATCACATGCATGAATGCACACATGTATATGTTTATATTTATACACATGTGTACATATTCATATCTAAAGCATAAAATAATAAAGTAAGTGTTTTCTTTTCCTTATATAACCTTTCCCGATTGGTTTTACTTACTCTTTTGGGGAAATAGGCACAGCATCTGTGCATTGTACAAAGTGAAGTACGGCCAGATCAAAACCCTGATTTTATTTTGAAAAATGTCATCCTACCCTTAATGGAGGTACATACAGCTTTTTAAAGTAGATCCTTTTTATTTTTTTCAAATAGGATCTTTGTTGACTTACAGTCACACTTTCTGGGTCTCTTTGTTTGATGACTAACCTTAAACCTTTGGACAAAATATAGGTTTCTTGTAATTGTGGGTTTTAATTGTGTTGTGATGTTCATGTTTGCACAGCTGTCTGTATTACCCCAACCTGTCTCAGCCTGTTTAAATGAACCATACTGAAACAGTAAAAGATAGTGAAAATGGAGTATCATTTATGAGGATGAAGTGGACAAGATCCGCATGTGCTGTTTTGTGTGACAGGAAACCTGTATTCGAGGCTTAAATCAAATTCAAACTCACTGACTTGACACTGGGCAAGTATTCTCTAGTCTTTAATCTATGAAATGAGCAGAGTTGGACTCGATAAACTCCAAGAGCCTTGATAGCAGAGCTACCCCAGGCTAATATGATTTGCATTTGTGGCTGTCCATGAATACTCTTGTTCCTTATCTTCTCTACCTATCCCCCCATTATTCCAGGAAAAATTGGTGAAAAAAAAGATTAGTATAAATTTTGCTCTTGTGAAATGAAAACAAAAAGGTCCAGCAGCAGAACAGGTAGCAACAAACATTTCCGAGAAGCTGTGCCACAAAGGTAGAGGCACCCATACACAGAAGGAGGACTTGTTTTAAAGAAAGCTATTGTTGATTTTTCACAAAACTAGAAAACAAAATGTGTACTGTTCAATAGATAATAAAACCAATCCTGGAAGAGGAATTGAATCTACCAAGCAGGACTAATGATTTTTCAAAATATTATGTTTAAACAGCCTTTTCTGTGGAAAAATCTTGAAAACACTAGCTTTGTGTCTTTGCCAAAGGCAAATATGCACTCAGTTGAATGAATATGCCTGATGTCTGTGGTGCACATATCTAAAAAATACTCAAATGGCCCAAGACAGATGCAGGGACATATTTCAAGACTGTTATTAAATGTGTAGCTGAATTTTCTCTACGGACATTGCAACATCCTCTTCCTAAGTCTGAAATGCCTGCTGGGACTCGAGGGGGTTGGGAGATCATTGATCCAAGTCTGTAACTGGCTCCAAATCAGGAAATGAACTGCAAATGCGTCATTGTCCTGGCTGGAGAAGGCCTGCTGCACGGCAGGACTTAGCATCACCCCAGTACAACCTTAGTGGGGTGCTTTCCAAGACCATAAACTGTGCCTTTTCCAATTCCATCTCCAGATCCCTGCATCCCTCCTGTGCATCACCAGCCCCACCCCATCTCCCAGGGCATTGGGTTTCTAAGAACCACTGATGTAGAACAGTCTCCTGCACACAGTCTTCCTGCTGTCTGGTGCCAAGACCCATGCTATTGGAAATGTAAGTCTTAGACCAAGGTCAAAATCTGGCTGGACAATGCCTGCACATGTGGCCTTGGAAACGGTATAATCCAAAATCATAATTCAATTGGAGAGATCATGGAGGCCCAGGGAGGTTAAATAATATATTCATGCTTGTATAGGTAATGAGGAACAGAGTTGGGATCAGAAAGCCAGCCTCTTCTCAGATTGCTAATTACATGTTCTTTGAACAGATGCCGATTGCTTTCTTGAGAATGTTCAACTACAGGTCTCTAAGAAACAGTTTTCAAAAGACACCCTGGTGTGATATGATATAAAAACAAGACTTTCTGAAATAAGATAGGTCACAGCTTGAGTTGTGTGTAGAAACTATAAGGTGGGTGACCTTGAGCAAATAGATGAAGTCCTCTATTTGGGAATTGGCTTTGCCTGATATATTTTTTAGATATTATTTTTATTAGCATATAGTAATTGTATAAAATAATAGGTTTTATTGTGATGTTTTCCTACATATATATAATACACTTTTATCATATTCATTTCCCATTACCCTCTCTTATCTCCCCTCCCCTCTCCTGTTGGTCTTATTCCTCTTCCCCAAGTAATACCCCTTCTACCTTTTTTTTTAGTCTAGATTCTGCATATGAGAGAAAACATGTGATATTTGTCTTTCTGAGTCTGGTTTATTTCATTTAATATGATGATCTCCAGTTCCATCCATTTTTCTTCAAATGACATCATTTTGTTATTATTGTTATTATTATTATTGTTGTTGTTATTATTATTTGCAGTACTAGGGGGTTGAACCCAGTGCCTCATGCATGCCAGGTGAGTGCTCTACTACTGAGCAATACCCCAGCTCTTTTTTACTTTCAGTTTTTAATTTTGATCCAGGGACTTGCTAAGTTGCTCAGGTTGCCTCTAGCCTCGAACTCATGATCCTCCTACTTCAGCCTCCTCAGCTGGTTGGATTGCAGGCACACACTATGAACCTAGCTTTCTTTATCCTTTGCCTGATATTAACATGGGCACTCTAATTTTCTTTTGAATGGTGTTAGTACAGAATATCTTTTTCAATCATTTTAAGTTGTGTTTTTATATTTAAGGTGAGTATTGTAAACAGCCTGTAATTGGATATTGTTTTCAATCCAATTTTAAAAACTCTGCCTTTAAATTTGAGTGCTTAGGTAATTATATTTAATGAGATTATTAATATAGTTAGAGTCTATCATATTATTATCTGTTTTCTCTTTGCCCCATCTTTTTTTTGTTCCCTTTTCCCTCTTTTTCTGCCTTTTTCTTTTGATCAATTTACTATTTATGAGTGTTCTTCATCTCTTTTTTGGCTTATTAATCATGCGTTTTGTTG
>VMDO01030195.1:0-21621 GCA_007922755.1 Pedetes capensis | reverse complement strand
ATGACAAAATAATGTAGTTATCACATAGCAGTAGATTTTAAGGTAGAAAGGATTTCTAGTTAAAAATGAAACATTTTGCACCAATTATCATATGATCATATCAGTAGATACACTTGATAAAATTCAACATTGTTTCATTATAAAAATACCCTTATCAAACTGGACATAAAAAAGAACTTGCTGAATCTAATGGAATCATCTATAAAATAGCCAATGAACATTACAAAGCATTGATAGCATTTTTGCCTGATGGTGAGACCACTTCTATGCAGATGTGGTCAGGAAGTTCCACACAGTACCCCAAGTCAAAAAAACAAGAAATTATAGTTGTAAGATTAAATAAGACTAATAAAATTATCATTTTCTGATGCCATTACTATGCATGTAGACAATTATAAGCTATCTACAGACAAACCAGGACAAATAATAAGTAAATTTAACAAGGTCACAAACTACAGGCCAGTATACAAAGCTCAACTTTATTTCTATAGACCAAAGATAAATAAAATAAAATTTTAAAAGATACCATTCATACCATTAACCACAATTTGAAAAATCCAAATTCCTAAGAATAAGAAAATATGTGCAAAATTCTCTTCATAGAAAACTATAAAATACTGTTTAGAGAAATTGAACAAATGCAAATAATGGATTAAGGTACACAGTAATTAAATATCAATTCTTTCCACACTGAGCCACGAATTTAACACAAACCTAACGAAAATCTACACCATTATTTTGCTTTGAAATACATAAATTGATTCGAAAATTTATATGGTAGTTGGAAGGGCCAAGAATAGCTAACATAATCTTGAAGAAGAATGCATTTTGAGGAATTGCATTACTAGAAATCAGGATTTATTGCAAAGTTACCATGATTAAGACAGCGCTGTGACACAAGGACAAACAAGGGCACAGCCGTCGAGGACAGAGTCTAGAAACAGATTAACACTCCTCCACGGACAGATGATTTATGATGGTGCTGCTCCAGAGCAGTGGGGACCGATACCTTTTCAGGAAATGATGCTGAGTCAATTGAATATGCTTATGAAAAAAACAAATCTTGTCATCATCACATTGCATGCAAAATTTATTTCCACAGGTATTATAAATCTCAGTGTGAAACAAGGACAATTTAGGAGAACACTTTAGTGCTCTTTAGTTGCTAGAGATTTCTTAAATAGGACACAAAATGCACCAATCCTATGGAAGAGAGTTAAACTTCTATGTTAAAATTAGGAACTTGAGTTCATTGAAAGACACTAGCAAGAGGAAACTCACAAACCACGGAATGAGAGAATGTATTTACCACACATGTAACAAAGGAACCGAAAATAACAAAAAACAAAAACACTTCATTAAAAACTTTGGCAAGAGATGTAAGCCGACACATCCCAAAGGAGGATGTCCTAGCCAATGAATATAGATTCAATGGTAATCAAGAAAATGCAAATTAAAATCACACTGAGATATCATCATACATCCCCTAGAAGGATGAAGTTAAGAAAGTATCTGACAACACCAAAAGCTGGCAGCAATACGGAGCAATTGGAATACTCCAATTCAGCTGGCGAGAAAGTTCGTTTTTACAGCTAGTTTGAAAAACTGTTGAATAGCATTTGCTAAAGATATATCTATATATACATGCAGAAGGCAGCATCCAGCAATTTCACTCACATACATATACATATACATATACATATACATATATATATATATATATATATATATATATATATATATACAACAAAACTGCAGACATTGATTCACCAAAGATGTGTGTAGAATAATCACAGAGCATTACATGGGACAACTCCAAATTGGAGACAGCCCCAGTGGCTGTTGACAGTAGAGTGTTTCAACAAACTTCAGTTGAAGTACACAGTGGCGTATTCTGCAATGATAAATGTGGGTAGGTTATTAATATACAAACCACACGGATAAACCCCATGAGCACTATGTTGCGTGAAAGCATCAGACATAGAAGAATATATACTGCATGATTTGACGTCACAGCACCTAACAGATAACCTAAAATTCAAAACTGGCTAAGTAGCCCTGTGATGGGTAGATGGAGGTGGCTCACTCTGCAGAGGTGGGGATGGCGCGTGGGGGCAGTTGGGGCCCTGGTGCTGGTCATGTTGACTCAGGGGGCTTCATGGATGCACTCGCTTCTGGGAAACTCACGGAGCTTTACACCGAGCATGTGCACACTGTGGGCACTGTCCATTTGAGTCTGTTACATGGACAGTAATGATTAGGTGAGACTCCAAGAAAGAAGGATGGAGGTGAAAGTTGGGCTGAGGGCACCTCTCCCCATTTCTAGGGGACATGTGAAGTGTGAAACATGGTGCCTTGGAGCATTCACATCTAGCTGGCTAGCGGGTTCACGTCAGTCCTGGAATTGGCAGGAATGTCAGGCTGCCCTGGGGGAACTCTGAGAATGTCAATGTAGCCAAGGGCCTACAGGTTTATGGGCAGGACACCCTCCAGGGCTGCGTGCAGAGGAAGTGGAGGGGGAAGGCGCACAACTCCACTGGGAGCATCAGGTCTCCGGGGAGGCAGACCCCACAGGACATCTGATGGGGCTGTGAGTGTGTATGATAAAATGCAAATGTGTTATTGTTGTTAGGTGCTGTGTAGTCTGTGTCTGACTCAGTGATGCTATGTATAACAGGCAAAACACTACTGTTACTGCTTCTCTGCTATTCATAGGGTTTTCAATGGCAGATTGATTTTTGGGAGTGGGTTGTCAGGTCCTTCTCCCAAGCCTGCAGCACCTGGTGTTCCCAGGTGGTCTCCCATCCAAGTACCAACCAGGCTCAACCCTGCTTAGCTTCTGAGATCTGATGGGATCGGATGCCACAGGGCCAGGCCTGCAGGCAAAATACAAATAGAACTGACTTAATAGAAGTAGGAACTAAAATGACAAGAGGGCATTTATCAAGAGGAGTTGGCTCACAGGACCTGGGTGCCCACCGCCTGAAGTCCAGAAGGCAGGTGGCAGACGGGGCTCCTGGGCGGGACCCGATGTTGTCTTGGGGAACACAGGGCTTCTTCCTCCTCAGGACCCCTCAGCTGTGCTCTGAGGGACTGTGGCTGAGGACCAGGACCACTCATTACACAGGGTGACCCCCTTCTTTAAGGTGTGTTGCTGGCGGACGTTCGTCACACCGACGGAACATCCTCCTGGGGTGTCAGATGCATATTTGATTAGATAACTGAGTGTCATGGCCAAGTCAAGGTCACACAGAAACCTGACCCTCTCATGTCCTTCTCAGGGTCAGTACTGGGGTCCCCTTCCTAGAAACACCTTCTCCAAACAGATTCCATCTCCCCTTAGCTCCCACCTGTCATGCCATCGGCAGAGCCAGCTGGATTCCTGTGCATGCACGTGTGTGTGTGTGCGGGCATGCTTGCGCACTCCACCCAGCCTGCCTTGCTTGCTATTCCATCCTCACCATACGGGCAGTGATGTGGCCAGCCTCAATCTCCTCTATACAGGGGGCTCATCAGCCACCATGGTCAGCCAGAACTCAGGAGCCACATCAGTGTCAACCCAGCCAAGGTTCCAGGTAAGGCCTTTTTGGGATTCCTAGGGGGATAGCTCAGTTGGTAGAGTGCTGCTCTGCAGTGTCTGAGGTCCTGAGTTCAATTCCCAGCACCACAAAAATGGGAAAAGGATGTGGCAATCCACTCCCAAGGCAATCCCGAAACAATCTGCCATTGAAAACCCTATGAGGGTTGCTATGAGTCTGACACAACTCGACAGCACCTAACAACAACAACAGAGGGATAGAAAGTATCCCAAACATGGTCAGTCCCAGGAGCTCATCCAGCCCACTTGGAATCCTATGGGGCAAGATAGCCATGGGTCACCTTTGCTATACATCCGGGTATCTCACTCTTCTCCCACCTTCCCATCAAGTGGGCCAAAATGGCACCCAAGGTATGGTAGCATCTAAAGCCCCCTGGTGCCTGATTGGTCATTTCTGATCCAACCCTGTTCCCCTGATTGGCTGGCTATCAGGCCATTTAAACTCTGGAGCTCAGAGATCAGTAGCCATTCTGAACACCATCCAAGGAAAGCTCCCCAGTCCTTGCTATTCCTTAGGAGCCCAAGGCCTGTTTACTCGTCTGCCTAGCCTGGCCTTCAGCCTTCCCCTGACCTGCCTTAATCATGCTTCAACCATCTGCCACCTCTATCCGGCCCTGACCTCTACAACACCAGACATCCCACAGGGACCCACAGCTTCACAAGGCCAGACTCCGGGAGTCAAGCGCAGGGCCCTAGAAGTGGCGAAATCTGTGAGCCGGAAGAGCAATGACACCCGGGACCCTCTGCCCCAGCAGGAGAGACAGCAGCTGAGCACTTCCCTTCTCCAACTCCCCTTTCCCCTTCTCCCCAATCCTCCATTCCTTTCCCCTCCTTCGTGAATTAACCCCTGTCATTCTCTCCTGTGCATGTCGCTCTGTTCTCTGGCCACAGCCTCAAGACCAGGTACAGTGTTGGGGCACCCACCTCTTGCTTCCACCCACCACACGGAGAGAGAGAAACCCCAGGAAGAACCCGACAAGGCCTCTGGGCGATATCAAGGGAGCCAGCAGCATTCGAGGAGGGGCCCTGGAGCATCACCGCCTGTCCAAGTCCTTCCCAGCACCTGGCCCTTGGCGCCTCTGCCCAGTCGGCCAGCTTTGCCGACTCCACACCCCAGGGTCCACGTGTGGTCATCGTGCAGGCCAGTGTCCGGGGATGCCCACCAAGCCGCGGCTCCTGGCTTCAGCTGTGACCGTGGAGGTTCACAGAGCAGCATCCCCGCGTTGTGCTCAGCCACTCTCACTGCTTTGGAGGAGTAGCTGTGAGTCACTCTCTGCTCCGCATCTTCCCCCATCAGTCACTTTCCCAAATGAAATTAGAGGAACAATGGGAGAATGAGGAGCTGATCACAACTGTCTGACACCTGCCGACATTGCCGCATCAGGCAGCCCGGCGGAGGGCCCAGGCAGGTGCGCCTGCCGCCTGCCACAGGCACAGAGGTGGCAGCTCTGGCCCCCGGCACGGCGAGGCAGGGCCCCACATCTTGGGCTGACAGGTGCGTGGTGCCTGGGGAGGCAGTCCGTGGCAAGAGCCACGCAAGGAGGCTTCCCTAGGAGGAGGGGAGGCCACCCCAAGACAGGAGGGCACCACCGCCACAGTGCCACTGTTTTGCCCAAAGTTCAAGTTCCCCAGAGACCACCAGGGAGTCCAAAGTCGCGTGCAATAACAAAGAGCCTTTATTAAAGCTCAAGCTCGGGGGTACCACACCTTACCAGCACAGTGGCTCAGTGCGGGGACCCTGACTCCTTGCAGGGTGAAGGCTGATATTGTGGGTTACAAGCAGGGAAGGAGAGGATGGAGAAAGTGAAAGTCAGAGAAGGTGAGGCTTTGAGTTGCTAAACTCAGTGGGGTCTGCTGTTGAAAGTGAAAGTCAAATAAGTGGGGCTTTGAGATGTTATTGTCGTTGTTAGGTGCCGTCGAGTCGGTATCCGACTCATAGCGACCCTCTGTACAATAGGGGAAACACTATTGTCAGTGCTTCTCTGCTGTTCATAGGGTTTTCAATGGCAGATTGATTTTTGGGAGGGGGTTGCCAGGTCCTTCTCCCAAGCCTACAGCTTCTGGTGTTCCCAGGAGGTCTCCCATGCAGGTACTAATGGGGCCGACCCTGCTTAGCTTCCGGATCTGACGGGATCAGATGCCACAGGGCTACGGCTGCAGGTGAGGTGGGGCTTTGAGATAAGGTGGGGCTTTTGAGTTGCTAAAGTATGCCATTTGTATTATCTTGAGGTCTGGGAATTCTGGGAAGTTACTGCCCATATCTACAGCCCTTTGTTCTGGCCCAGAGCATTCTGATCTAGTGATCTTTTAAAGGAATTTGTGGAGCAGGGCCTGTAAGACAGAATCCTAAGATAAGGTGGTCATTCGGGATGACTCCGGGCTCTTGCTCAGCCTGGGCATCTCAGCCACCTCTTGGTCTCTTGCCCTGCGCCCGCCCCCATCTACTTATCCACCTGCACAGCTAGGGCAACAACAGCCCCGAGCAGGCCGAGGTGCAGCTGGGGGTGGTGGCGTGGGGAAGTCGCCATCTCCCGGGGACGAGGCCTGCTCAGCACCCACGGGTGCGGCTCACACCCTATGGGCGCCTCTCAGCCAGGTCAGCTCAGGTCAGGTCTAAGCAGGCGCCCTGGCCCCTGCCCCCGGTGAGTCCCTCCTGAGGCTGGTGATGAGCATACTGGGCAAGCCTCGGGGACAGAGGGTGTCATTTGTGGGGGAGAGGCTTGGGCATGATGGCAGGGTGACCTCACAGGTGAGAGGTACTGGAGATGGAGGGGGGGTAGCAGCCTCATGCAAGCTGGGGAAGCAGCTTGGTGGAGTTAAAGGATATTTGAGCTGTCAAGGAAAGCCAGGACCAGAGGGTGGTAAAAGAGGCAGAATGGACTCTGATTCCTGGGGAGGAGGGAGAGACCTGTTGTGATAGCAGGCCTAGATCACTTCAAAATCACTCCGGTTCCTTGAAAACCTAGCCCTTAATAGAAGCTGTTAAGGGCAGATGTGTCATGAGATGGCTGGGCCTGCCAAAGGGCTGAATTAAGAAAAATGGCAGCACTAGATAACTTTGTAAATGATCGCTAGATAACTTTGTAAACGGTCAAATTCAGGGAACTCATGCAAAAGGTTAACTCTGGAAAATTGCAAACTTACTTTGTACTTTGTACCTCCACCCCTTTATTGTAAAAAAGTTCCTGTTTCTGTAATTCTGCTTCTCCGCCCCCTACCCTATAAAGCCCCTAACCACTGTGAGTTGAATGCTGCTTTCTGAAAGTCCACTCCAGGGACCGAAAGTAGCCAGCTGGCCAGTCTAAATACACTTTTCTGCTCCTGATCCATTTGTGTCTTCGAGTATTTTTCTGGGGTTGAGCCACTGGGTACAACACTGGTCCAAACCCAGCTCAAGCCTAATCAAGGCCAAGAGGGTGGGGCTTTAAAAAGAGGATGGGGGAGACCACAAAGAAGCCCTGGACACCTGAGGAAGGAGGACAAATAAGGGTCCAGAGGGCCGTGGGGAGGTGGAGTGCTACCTCAGGGGTGCCAAGGCATGGATATTCATGTCTCCCCAAAACCCATGAGTTGACCTCCTCACCCACAAGGCGATGGTGTTAGGAAAGCACCTTTGGGAGGAGACCAGGTCTTGCAGGTCTTGCAGACTTCATAAACGTAGGCGATCAGTGCCATTGTGAAAGAGACCCCGAGAGCCGCCTCACTTCCTCCACCGTGTGAGGATGCAGGGAGAAGGAGCCATCTTTGATCCGGGAAATGAGGGCTGGAGAGCAGACGTGGAATCCACCAGCACTTGATATTAGACTTGCAGCCTCCAGAGCCATGAGAAATAAATTTCTGTGGCTTCTAAGCCACTCAGTGTATAGCGCTTTTGCTATGCAGCCGAATGGACTGAGGCAAGGGATGTAGAATTGCTGAAGATGGTTTGGCAGTGTGGGTTGGGACAAGGAACGCGTTGCTGTTTGGTGACACTGTGCTTTCTTAGCAATTCCACATGGGGCCACCTTTAGGGACATGGCCTGGTGCAGGCAAAAGTTTGGTCAGGTATGTTATGCCCAGAGTTCGAGTTCCTCAAGGGTCACCAGGGAGTCCAAAGCCGCATGCAAGAACAGAGAGCCTTTATGAAAGCTTGAGCTCGAGGGTGCCGCACTTCACCGACGCAGAGGTTTAGTGTCGGACCCCGACTCGTTGTTGGGTAAGAGTTTCTATTGAGGGTTACAGGTAGGGGTAAGGGGGGTGGTGCAGGTTTGGTCAGTCCTTTGATCTAAGATGTGCTGGAGGTTGAAGGGTGACTCAGGCATGCTATCTGTCTTCTCAGGGGGTCTGGGAGTTCTCAGTGATGACTGCCTGCATCTGCTGCCCTTTGGTCTATGCCTGTATCTCTTGGAATGTAGCTCTGTGGTCTTTTTCTAAGAATCAAAATGACCCTGAGGTCAAACTTTAGCGAAGGTATGGTGTTTGGTTAGCCTGGGTATCTCAGGGTCCTTAGTATGGTCCAGAGTCCCAGGAGTGGCAGAGTGGTGAGGACCTGGCCTAGCACACAGCAAGGAGGAAGGTGGGATCGGATGACAGGCCAGTGGGCCTGGCAATGGACCCACAGGAAGCAAGGAATGGACCTAAGTCCACACAGGATTTGTGGGTACTGGGTCATTCCAAATGGGAACAGGGGAGGAGGGCTAAGCTCACAGAGCCGGTTCCCCAGTAAGAATAGAGCTCACGGAAGCATCTCAGAAGCTTACACACACTCAAGTCGCTTCCTTGCTCAGTGCAGGTGGTGAGACTGGAAAATATAGTGTCGGTTGTCGGGTGTCTGCTCTGGCCAGGGATTGTTCTCCTGTTCTCAGTCACAACAGCTGTGAAAGGAGGTGGGGTGCTGCCATCATTTACAGGCAGCACTGTCTAGAGGAGCTGCCCTCAAGGAGAGGAAAGGAGCCAGGAAGCTCTCCAGTCATAAAACTCACCTGTAAGATTCAATATGGTGGATCCAGATGGCAACGATCAACTTTCCCTGAGCCCGGAGCTCCTAGGAAGGAATGAAGGATACCAAGTCCTTCCTTCCTCCGTCTTCTGGAAATCAGCTTGTTGCAGAGAACCCCCCTTCCCATCCGGCCTGGGTAAGACTCATGGTTGCCCCTTGTTCACGTAGGATGTGGCCAGACTCTGTCTAGATCCCTGTTCTGTGCCTCATAAGGGATCGCCACACTGACCAAGTGGAACCAAAGGCTGCTGGCCACTGTCAGCTGAAACTTCCTCCTCCAGGGCCTGAAATTGGCCACCCTCCGCCATCCTGCAAGGAGCCCACATGAGAACCGGACAGCCTCTTGGTAACTTGCTCTCCATCTGTGATCCGCCTGGGCGCCCTACATTCATTGCCCCACACCCAGTCCTGCCTAGCTCTGTTCTTCTTTATAAAAGAGACCTTTGGCCTGGTATTTTTATTATGCCAGGGGGCTAAAGCCAGGGCCTTACACATACTTTGCAAGTGGCCTACCACTGGGCTGCACCTCCAGCCCATCTTTTTAGTTTTTATCTTGAGACAAGGTCTCACCAAGTTACTCAGGCTGCCTCTGGCCTTGAACCTGCAATCCTCCTGCCTCCACCTCTCAAAATGCTGGGATTACAGGCATGAGCCATCACGGTCCAGCTGAGCCCGTCTTCAAATGCTCACTGACCTTGTGGTTGGCACTTTCTTCTTATCACTCTAGCTCCCCCCCACCCCCGTACTGAACTAGCCTCTTCCATTCCCCCAGCCCTGAGCAGTAGCCCTTCTGCAGAAAGTCTGTCCTTACTGATGTAGAGGAAGACTAATTTTCCCTCAGTCCTTCAGAGTCCCCGAGTGGGATGAGCCTGTTGAACAAAGCAGGTTAATAAGAGAAGAATAAATGGAAGTTTATTAATTTAAGGTGCGTCTCCGACAGACATGGAAGGTAGGCAGAAATTAATAAGTCTACAACGCGGCCTAGATGCCAGGCTTAAATCTTCTCTTCCGCTAAAGTATGGTGAAGAGGGGTGTCAGGGGCAGGGACTGAGAAGGGACGAGAAGCAGGAAAACAAGGTGAAGTTTGCTCTGCCATTGAAGTTAGCACCTTCTTCTCCACTGAGGCGCATCTGGTGATTTATGTCCACCCTACTGTTAGGGCGAACACAGGTCCAGGGACCTGGCAGCAAATCAGTCTTTGTACTTGGTGTATAAAAGAATTTACACCCAACAGAAAGTTATAGTACAGAGCAGAGGCAAGATTATGGTGAAAGATAGAACAACTTTAAAGAATAGTCAGCAGGAAAAGTGCAGGCTTTATTAATTTCTGCCTACCTTCCATGTCTGTATGAGGCGCACCTTAAATTAATAAACTTCCATTTATTCTTCTCTTATTAACCTGCATTGTTCAAGGGGTTCATCCCACTTGGGAACTATCAAGGACTGAGGGGAAATTAGTCTTCACTCCTCTACATCATTAAGGACAGACTTTCTGAAGGAGTTTAGACAAACCTCCTTCTCTGGGTGAACTTGTTGTTGTTAGGTGCCATCAAGTCATGTCTGACTCATAGCGACCCTCAAAGGGTTTTCAATGGCAGGTTGTTTCGGGATTGCCTTGGGAGTGCGTTGCCATGTCTCTTCTCCCATTTTTGCCGTGCTGGGAATCGAACTCAGCTAAATCCCAGCCCTCTGGGTGAACTGGCATATGGATACTCCTATTCCCTGGGGTAGGGAGAACCAGAGAGGGCGGAGGAGTTAAGCAAGGTTTTTAGGAGGAAAAGCACCTTGGGTGGACAGGGAAGATGGTGGGCCCAAGGTCTCTATAGAAGAGAAGGGGCGGCTGGCATGTGACCACCCAGAGAAGGAGTAGAGAGGACAAGAGCAAGCAGAGTGATGAGAGAGAGAGAGAGAGAGAGAGAGAGAGAGAGAGAGAGAGAGAGAGGAAACGCTCCCTCTAGCTTTGTTTAAAATAGGGTGTGCCCAGTGTGACTTCAGCCCCAGGTACCTAACCCTGGGCACTTTGTTTGATGTGAGCCCAGGATCCCAAGCTCCCTCAAAAGCCCCTTATTTAATCAATTTTTGTGTTTGGGACCTGCGAAACCATAGGTCTTTGTTTTGTAAAAATGCATTAATGGACTAGTTTGGCACATTTCAAAAGAATGGGAAAACAGGCAGATGTCTTGGAATGGTTCCCCTCTGTTTATTGATCTAGGGCTAAGGTGGGGGGTCCATTAGCACGTCCTTCCAATGTGCCAGGGCATAACCATGGCTTCGTCATCATGAGTGAGTGCAGTAGTCACGTTTAATCCCTCTTTCCTCCATGCTGCCCGTTCCTATCTCTAGCTGGGCTGAGGTTCAGCTCAGTTGGTAGAATGCTGCTCTGTGCTCTCTGAAGCTCTGGGTTCGATCCCCAGCACTACGAAAATGGGAGGACACGGCAGCCCACTCCCAAAGCATCCCCCAAAATAATCATCCATTGAAAACCCTAGGAATAGCAGAGAAGCACTTGTAGGACCCCAAATTAGGATCTTCGAGGAGAGAGGCCCCAGAGAGACACCGAGATGTGGATCTAAGCAATAAACATGAGGCTTTATTTCCGGCGCCGGGGTCAACCCTCCATAGAGTCTTCCTAGCAAGGGAAGGAAGGCGACCCTGAAGGAGAGGGCCTTGGGGTTTTTATACGGTTTAAGGGGTGGCGGGAAGGCACAAGGAAACTTGTTTCAAATTGATTGGTGGGAGGTTGTCGGGGTTGTCGGGGCGGGTACTGATTGGGCAAGTTTGGAGGAATTCAAAAAAACACTTGCAGGGCGGGATTCTGTAGTTTCAACCGTCTGGTCCCAATGACCTATGGCCAGTAGTACATTCTTGTAGTTAATCTGTCTATCTCGGAATTCTTTACCTAGTTCCTCTTCAGAGAACCCCCCCGCCCCCCGCCCGCCTAGGTCAGGAAATTGAAACTTGAGCAAACTTAATTATACAGAAACTTTTAAGCAAGCATTACAGAAACTTTAAACAAGCATTGTAAGACTTCAAGTAAACATTTTGAATGGTTAGTGAGCTCCAAGCATTCATAGGGAGGGGAAGAGGAGGTGGAAGCATCTTCACACTGACATAGTGCCTGGCATGGCACAGTGTTGCGGAGCGCTTGGGTCTGCTGTTCATCGTGTTGTTATGAGTCGTACCTGACTCTACAGCACCTAGCATCGGCAACAGCGACATCACCAAGGGAGATTGCCTTGGGTAGGTGGAAATTTTTCTTATAAGAGGTTAACTTCTACTCTGTTTTCAGAGCTTCTCTTCTGGCTGTAGTTTCTCAGACTAATCAGCTCAAAATAATCCCTATGCCGAAAAAGTCTTTTCGACCATCATCTGGGGCAGCATACTGTGGTCTGTCCAATTAAGTCTGAAATTGGCATTTGACATTAGCTCTATTGTGGCTATTGAACACTTAGAATGGCTAGTGAGATTGCAGAACTCTATTGGATTTTATTATAATAAAGTTGAATTATATTATATTATTATATTATGTTGTTGTTGTTATGTGCCATGGAGTCGAGTCCGACTCATAGCGACCCTATGTACAGCAGATCAAAACACTTGCCGATTCTGTGCCAGGCAAAGGATCTTATTTATGTTTAAGCCCATTGTTGCAGACACTGTGTCAATCCATCTGGTGGAGGGTTTTCCTCTTCTGCATTGACCTGCCACTCTTCCAAACATGATGTCCTTCTCCAGGGATTGATCTCTCCTGACTACATGTCGGAAATATGTAAGACGCAGTCTGGCCATTCTTGCTTCCAAGGAGCACTCTGGTTGCACTTCTTCTAGGACAGATCTGTTGGTTCTTTTGGCAGTCCATGGTATATTCAATAGACGTCTCCAGCACCACAATTCAAAAGCATCAATTCTTTTTCTGTCTCCCTTGTTCAATGTCCAGCTTTCACAACCATATGATGCCACTGAAAATACCATGGCATGAGTCAGACGCACCTTTGTCTATTATATTATATATTATATTATTGAATTATATTATAATAAGTGTAAATTTAAATAGCCGCAGGTGGGTAGCGCTCTTATGTAGAGAGTGCAAGCTTGGTGCGGGGAACAAAGGCACAGGGTAGTGCTGTTCCCTGATGGAGGCCTCCAAGCCTAGGGGTGAAGGGCAGGGTAGGTCTGGCCCCTGAGAAGCCAAGCTCACTCCCTGACTATGCTTGTTGAGCTGGACTCTGTTACCAGGACCAGGGACCTGGCAGTCCAAAGCATCCTTTCCTCCTCCACCTCCACCCACATAGTTCCTCGGACTCGGGGATTCCTCTGCACTGCCAGTGATGGATTGAGGGAGGGGGTCCTCCTGGCAGGAGCCTGGAGCTCAGACCCTGATGCCTTTGCTGTCTCCATTCTCCATTGTGTGTAAACCCCACCTCCCATCTCTTCTCCTTTGTCCCACAAAAAAAAAAAAAATGCAGATTTCTTTTTAATCTTTTGGACAATGGTTTGAGATAAGAACTATTTATGTCTCCAATACATTAGCAGAATAAAGCCTTGCAATTCAATGGATCTTTTCACGGGGAGCTCAGAATGCACTGCCCATTGTCCAATCTGAAGCCACTCAGGGATGGGTGACAGGTGGGAGCCTTTCTCCGCAGCCAGGCATTGCCTGCAAATTAAATGGGATTTATGCAGTAAGCTCAGGGGCGCTGAGGAGGACACTGAGTTGAGGATTAACTGTCCGGCTGCCCATGGCTGGGAGCTTTGCTCTTGGAGGTAGAGGAACTTTCTCCTGGGGGAGAGGATCAGATGGCTGACTGGCTGCAGTTCCTTAACTTCTGCGACCTCACTTTTCTTGCTTGTATTATTAGAACAAAATGCATCTCGGTCGCCTACTTTCTGAACTCAGGAGAAAAGAAATTGTGATTATTTGAAAACTCAGGCAACAAAACTGAGATGCCCAGGCTGGCCAAGAGCCCAGCGTTAGCCCAAATGACCCCCTTAGGATTGTGTCTTACAGGGCCACCGCTCCACAAATCCCTTTAAAAGATCACTAGATCAGAATGCTCTGGGCCACAAAAAAAGGCTGTAGATACGGGCAGTAACTTCCTGAGAACTCCCAGACCTCAGTATAATACAAATGGCATACTTTCACAATTCAAAGCCCCACCTTATCTGACTTTCAATAGCAGACCCCTCTGCCTCTGAATGGCATACTTTAGCAACACAAAGCCTCACCTTCTCTGACTTTCACTCTCTCCACCCCCTCCTTCCCTGCTTGTAACCTATAATATAAGCCTTCACCCTGCAATGAGTAGAGGTCCCAACACTGAACTGCTGTGCCTTGAGGTGTGGTCCCCTCGAGCTTGAGCTTTAATAAAGGCTCTTTGTTATTGCATGCGACTTCGGACTCCCTGGTGGTCTTTGGGGAACTCGAACTTTGGGCACAACAAAAACCATGGTCCCCAGCTATTGCTGGTCCCAGAAGCAGAGCACGGCAGGTCTGCCTCAGGGGATTCGTCTCAAGGCAGCGTTGTGCTTGAGGAGACTTGGGGAAGCAGCAGGGTTGAGCAGAGAGCTGAGCAAGAACGTGGTCCCACGGGTGAGCTCCAAAGAGCAGGGGGCCCTGCCCACTCCCCGTCCTGGAAGCCAGGGACCCGGTATTGTGTCCCCCAAGGGCTCCAGGCATGGCTTTCTTCCTGGTGTGGCAAGGGGATGGCTAGTCCCAACCTGCTGGAAGGACGCTTCTCTGGAGAAGGGGGCAGCTGGGAGTGGTTATTGGCTGATACAGTGAATCTGGGCAGAGCACCAGCAGCGCCATTGTGATAGCAGGCCTAGGTCACTTCAAAATCACCTTGGTTCCTCAAAAAACTAGCCCTCAGTAGAAGCTGATAAGGGCAGACGTGTCATGGCTGGGCCTGCCCAAGGGCTGGATTAAGAAAAAATGTGGCGATGCTAGATAAGTTTGTAAATGGTTGCCAGATCACTTTGTAAAAGGCCAAATTCAGGGAATTCCTGCAAGGGGCTAAACTCTGGGAAATGCAAACTTACTTTGTACTTTGTACCCCCATCCCTTTACCATAAAAAAGTTCCTGTTTTTGTAATTCTGCTTCTCTGCCCCTACCCTATAAAGCCCCTAACCACTGTGAGTCGGCTGCTGCTTTCTGAGAGTCCACTCCCGGGATTGTAAGTAGCCGGCCGGCTGGCCTAAATAAACTTTTCTGCTCCTGATCCATTTGTTTTTTTGGAGGGAGACCCTGTCTATCCAAAGTGTTCCCAATGAGAGATGAGACCTGAGCCACTGCAAGCGCAAAGGATTTTATTGTCCGATGCGTCGGGGTCTGCCAAGCCCTTTCGAACCAGAGACCCTGAAGAACAAAGGCGTAGGCTTTTTATATTCTTACAGAAGCAGAAAATGGTGAGTTAGCTGACTAATACAATTTCAATTGGTCACATTTGTTGACTTTTAAATTGGTTGGTCACATCGAATAGCGAGGCGAGCGGGAAGGGAAGGGGGCCTGGGGAGGGGGGTCGCGGGTGGTCTCCTTTGTGCGCAGAGAGAAAGGGTTTCCGCATTCTAAGATGTTGGTGTCAGCGGATGTGGACTGTTGATAACAGGAAGTGGACTGTTGATAACAGGAAGTGGTGGCTAAAGATAATTCGGGGCTTTTCAGGCTGGGAGGGGTTGAGTTACTCTAAGACTGTGAGAAAAATTTTACCTTATCTAATGTAACTCATAGGAGAAGGGCCTGGCAATCCACTCCCGAGGCAATCCCGAAACAGTCAGCCATTGAAAACTCTATGAGGGTCGCTATGAGTCGGATGCCAACTCGATGGCACCTAATAACAGCAACAATGTAACTCAATCTACAAATTAGCTGCTCTTTAGCTAGGCTGGGCCTTCAGTTTGTGTCTTGGAGTATTTTTCTGGGGTCGAGCCACTGGATACAACACCATGACAGTTCTCTTCACTGTTTTTGTTGTTGTCGTTAGAGTCACCACACATCATTCACATGGTATAGACATGACCTGTCTTATGGGAGCTGTGTTCAGTACCCATTCAGTGCCCATCACTGAGCAGGTACTAGTGATTAATAATGATCAAGGTACAATTGGATGGAAAGAAAGAAGGAAAGACAAGTGAGTGGACAGATCGAGATGTGACTGCCAGGCCGCACCAGGGCTTTGTTGTTGTTAGGTACTGTGGAGATGAAACTGACTCATAGCAACCTTATGTACAACAGAACGAAATACTCCCAACACCGTGCCATACTCAGCACTATGTCAGTGTTTCTCTGCTCTTCATAGGGTTTTCGATGTCTGATTGTTTCAGGAGTGAGTTGCCAGGTCCTTCTCCCTAACCTGCTGCACCTAGTATTCCCAGGAGGTCTCCCATCCAAGGACTAACCAGGCCGACCCTGCTCAGCTTCTGAGAGCAGGCGGGACCAGACGCCAGGGTGCTATGACTGTAGAACCAGGGCTTTAGGAAGTCCTTTAACCCTGTGCTCACCCCATAGATTCTCACAGCAGTGCTGAGGCAGGCCCCAAGAGGTTACACCACTTTTTCAAGTTGAAGGAGCTGGTGGAGACAGGTTCTTCCGAGCCACAGAGCAAGGGCTCAGGAACTGTCCAGCTACTTGCCTAAAGGCACTGACCCATGGCAGGGATCTGCTCTTTGTAGTGCCTGGCCTCTGTTAGGGCTGCCAGAGTTAGCAGAGAAAAATACAGTGTTTGGAACATCCTTGCTGTTGTTGTTAGGTGCTGTCGAGTCGGCATCCGACTCATAACGACCCTGTGTACAACAGGCGAAACACTATTGTCAGTGCTTCTCTACTGTTCACAGGGTTTTCAATGGCAGATTGATTGGGAGTGGGTTGCCAGGTCTGTCTCCCAAGCCTAGAGTATCTGGTGTTCCCAGGCAGTCTCCCATCCAAGGACTAACCAGGCCCAACCCTGCTTAGCTTCTGAGATCTGACGGGATCGGATGCCACAGGGCTATGGCTGCAGGCATAGGCTATGGCTGCAGGCATGGCACATCCTTACGCTAACCATTATTTGTCGCTTATTAGAAATTCGCATGTCATTGGGCATCCTGTGTTTTACCCGGTAACTCCTCTTTTCTAAGACACAGAGGAGACCTTCAGTCCACATGAATCTACTAGGACTTGCTGGTTTCCATTCCCTACTTAAACGATCTCCTGTAACGATGACTTCGAAACACCAAGGCTGAGAGTGTGGACCGTGTTCAGCAGAGATCGTGCATTTCGGTGCCCAGCATGGCCGTTCCAGGGACCTGTGCCATGCAGCAGCGCCTGAGGTCTCCATGAGTCCTCTCCCGGGGGACAACCATGTTAGGACAGACAGAGGCCAATGCCTTGATGCTGCCCCTAGCTTAGCCTCAGCAGTTATTCTATGAGGCAGGCTCATCTCTTAGTCTTTGTGCCTATTGCTGAGAACCATGCTTTATGGCAAGAAGAATGGGAGACCAAGTGTGAGCTTGCAAGCCACGCGAAGTACCTTGAGAAACACGTTCAAAGGGCAGCTGAAGGCCCGGCACATCTCATTCTTCACATTAAGCAAGGGCCTTTTCAAAGGTACTCAGCTAATTAAAACATCCAAGTTTCTTCTCAGGAGAGGCCCTTTCCAACATGGCTCTGTTCATTAACAAACTGTCTGTCTCTTGCCACAAAGTCCAAGAGATGGACACTGTATTATCTATCGCATGTGGTCAGGATGTATTGGACATTTGATGGAGGAAATGTTCAGCTCTTAGGAAATTCAATTCCATTAAATGTAGCAAATATCCATTGAGTGCCCATAACTGCCTGTCAGCTTGATGTGCAGCTGCTCCTCAGGAATATTTTTCAAACTAGAGGATTCATTAGTCAAGAAACAAGATTTCCAGTGGGGACTTGGGCCAGGCCAGCGGGCACTTATTGAGCCCTTTCCCTATATTCATCCTCTAGCAGGGACAGGGGTGGGAAGGGATCAGCATGACATGGGGCCACTGTCCCGTGACTGATGGTCTCTTGGCAAAGATAGTCATGAAGCAGGACTCAAGGAGACCCCGGCAAGGGCTGGGACAGGGAGCCCGTAAGGAATAAAAAGAATAAAAGAAATACAAATTAATAATGAAAGAAACTGTGGGTAAACCCAGCTGGGACTGCCCCAGACATGTGTGACATGTGTGATAAAAGAATAAGACTAACACCTGGCACCTGATAACCACACGGCACAATGACGTCAATGCAAGATAGTCAGATGGAACACAGACTCCACACGAACTGCATAAAAAGAGAAGAAACTCGACATCAGACGGGGGCCTCTTCCACTCCGAGCGATGACAGACTTTGCGTCACGCTGAGCCCCTCACCAGCAGAGGAACCGTTGCCACGTTGCCACCATCGTCTGCGCCATGAGAAGAAGAACATCGGGAAGGAAGGCCGAGGACACCGCTCGACCGGACAGATCGCGAGGCTTACCTGCGTCATCGGACCCGACTACAGAGGGGCCAGGTATCGGTGTGCCAGGGTGAGTGTGTGTGTGAACTAACCCTGGGTGTAGCAATAAAGGTCTCCTGCCAGTGACAATATCTGGTCCTCTTATTCCCGACCTCACCTTAAGTGAGGAAGAGATTCTCGCTCTCGACAGTGCCTCAGGTGGTGGAATGGGGAGGCAGGAGAGATCTGCACCGGGGAGCACACAAGAGCCAGGGGTGGACAACAGGGACGGTGCCTCCTCTCGCTCCCTGTCACCTGGCCCTGGGCAGAGCACAGATCATCCATGTGCACACACTGACTGCTGGAGGGTGGCTGTGGTCTGCAGCAGCTCGGCAGGTGACCTGGCAACAGCGACACAAACCATGTTGTTGTTAGGTGCCATCAAGTCAGGTCCGATTCATAGCAACCCTACGTACAACAGAACGAAGCCGCTCCCCAACACTACTGTGCCTGGCACTATGCCAGTGCTTCTCTGCTATTCGTAGGGTTTTGGATGGCTGATTGTTTCAGGATTGTTTGGGGAGTAGGCTGCCAGGTCCTTCTCCTATTTTTGCGTGCTGGGGATCAAACCCAGGGCCTCAGAGAGCACAGAGCAGGACTCCACCAACTGAGCTAAACCTCAGCCCAGACACAAACAATAGTCCAGGAAAAGGTAGGCTGGGGAGCAAAAGTGATTAAAAAAAAACAAAACAAAAAACCCAGCAGTTCTTAGTATGTGCTGCATATCCATGAAATCAGAATGATTGTGTGGAGGGGGTGGGGGTGAGTTTGCTGTGGCTGCTGAAACAAAGCACCATAGCTTGGGTGGGGGAGTCCTAGAAATTTATTGAGAAATTGCTTGTCTCACAGCTCTTGAGGTCAGAAGCGTGAGGTCGAGGTCTCAGGAGCCTCAGCTCCCTTGAACATCTGAAGGAGAATCTGTTTCCTGCCTCGCTGCTGGTTTCTGGGGTGCTGGAGATGTTCTGCATTCCCAGCCTTTGGAGGTATCACCCCAACCTGTGCCTCCATTGTCCCACAGTGCTCATGGGCCAATGCGTGTGTCCACCCAAATTCCCCCTTCTCCTAAAGACACCATGCATACAAGTTGTTGTTGTTAGGTGCCATCGATTTGGTATCCAACTCATAGTGACCCTCATAGGATTTTCAATGGCTGACTGTTTCGGGATTGCCTCGGGAGTGGATTGCCAGGTCCTTCTCCCATTTTTGTGGTGCTGGGACTCGAACTTGGGACCGCAGAGACTGCAGTGCAGAGCTCCACCAACTGAGCTAAATCCCAGCCCGAATACAGGGTTAGGGACCAACCAAACCCAGTAGGACCTTATCTTGTTGTTGTTGTTAGGTGCCATCTAGTCGGTGTCCAGCTCATAGCGACCCTATGTACAACAGTTGAAACACAATTGTCAGTGCTTCTCTGCTATTCATAGGGTTTTCAATGGTGGATTGATTTTTGGGGAGTGGGTTGCCAGATCCTTCTCCCAAGCCTATAGCACCTGGTGTTCCCAGGCGGCCTCCCATCCAAGTACTAAGCAGGCCCGACCCAGCTTAGCTTCTGAGAGCCGATGGGATCAGACGCCACAGTGGTACGTCTGCAGGCACAGCCTTATCTTAACTACTCATATCTGCAGTGACCTCATTTCCAGATAATTTATGTTCTTGGGAATTGGAGGTAGGACTTCAACCTATAAATCTGGGCGAGTACATAGTTAGGCATCACTCTGTGTGTTGGGGGGGGTTACTTCTCACTGCATGGCACTTGGCCCCCTTTCCCTCCATCAGAGGCAGGCATCACACTGGGGAGGACTGAGTCCCGGCTGAGGGAGAGCCGTGGTTGGAACCAGCTGGGGCAAGAGCTCGCCCTGTGTCCCTGTGTCCGTGGCCACCCTCAGTGTTTCACAGGGCCCTGTTTCCTGCTCGGCACAGCCCTGCCACGCACCTCGGTCACACTTCCACCTGAGGGTCCTGGGGAGCAGGCAGGTTAGCTGTCTTGCCCAGCAGTAAATAACATGCGGAATTTCCTGTGCATCTGTGGAGAAGGCAGGTAGGTAAGCTTGCCAGGCCGTCATCAGCTAGGGGACAGGCAGGGCAGCCCTGCAGCCACGGGTCACAGGATGGACACCCAGGCACTGTCTCAGGCAGGTCCAAGCCAGACCAAGAAGATGTGTGTACAGCGAAATGGACTCAGGGGCTCCCTTCCATGCAGGCCTTGCCAGGGTTGTTATGGGTGTGGAGGCTCAGTGAAGGGAAAAAGATCTTCTGTGACCTGCGAAAGCATGGCAAGGGAGGCCTTGTTCAGGACTATGGTAAAGGTTTTGGGGGTCACTGTGGTGGGATCCCATGGTGAGGGAGAGAGGTGGAGCCCCACTCCACATACAGCAGACCATGGCAAGCCCACATGGGGATGTCCAGCCTGGGCATTGTGGGCGGGTACTCTGGGGAGGGAAAATGCCTGGGAGGGAGGGGCCATCATTACTCCCCAGCCTACCAGGTTTCTGGCAGAAGACAGGCTGGGGTGAGCAGACCACTCGCAGGGAACGTGGAGGACCAGGGACCTGCCCAGGTGCAGCGGGCAATCGGTAGAGGCCAAGGCACTGCGTGGCAGGCCTCCTGCTGAGACTGCGCCTTACAAAGTTCTGCACAGAGGACCCGAGGAGAAGACTCTGGAGCTGGCCCCAGCTGGGCCACACAGAGTGTCTGTCAACTCCAGCAGGGGAGAGGCCAGAACCGAGGTGACCGCAGGGAAAACTAGGGCATGAGCCTCAGCCCAAGGTTGGCATTAGAGTGGGAAAGACTCCCTGGCCCATGGGAGGGCGCTACCTGCCCCACAACTGCTCATGGGGAAGGAACAGGAGGGGGGCCAGTGCAGGGAAGTCAGAACAGCTATAGATTTAGTTTCACTCTGCACTGACTCCAGAAAACCAAACCACCCAAGGGCACGCTTCTCCACCAAGAGCTGAGGGCTCTCGAGGCCTTGCTGCCACCTCCTCAGCCTCCCTATTTCTCTGTCCACTGGGGAAGGGGGAAGTGTGCGGTGAGGTCAGAACCGGGACAGGAAAGAGCATGGGTGCCCCTGGCCGTCAGAACGGCAAGCTGCAGGTTTTGACCTCATGGCATCTGGCCCACGTTGGGATCTGAGCAGCTGGTAAGGCCCAGGGGCAGGAGGACCAGGGGCTTGTGGGCAAGCTGGGGCGGGATGGGCCAGAAGGTCCCCTCAGAGACGGAGAAGGATGTGTGCATAAAGCAGGGAGTGGAGCTGACGTTCCAGAACCCCAGCTGAGGGGCGAGGCTCTGGACCATCTTTATTGAGCCCGAAGGTTCTTCAATGTTGGGGATTTTTAAAATAATATTTCCCAACTAGGGTCCCTCATGACAGTTTGAGGGGCTGACCCCTAGTTGACCCCAGGGCTCATCTCACTCACTCAAAACAGCCCCTCCCATCGAGTGAGCAAAGATGGCCCCCGGCCAGCTTGACCAGCCTCAACCACCATAATTTTGATTGGCTCCCCTCACCACCTTGCAGGTAATAACTGTCTCCACTTGGCAGTTATGTCTGTTTGCCC
>VMDO01030194.1:0-21623 GCA_007922755.1 Pedetes capensis | reverse complement strand
TTTTATATTTTGCCTTCCAAATAAAATATTTTGAGGGTCTTCTTTTCAATTAATCTTAATATTTCATGAGATGTTATAGAGTGTTTGCAATCTTTGACTAATAAAATTTGGGCAAAAACAATTGCAAAGGAAATATATTTATTCATGTATTTATTTATTTATAATTGGCAAAAATATTACATGAATATTTATGTTGTACAATGCTATTGTTTTGGTTTGTTTTGGTTTGCTTTTTGAGGCAGGCCTAAACTAGAGTCAATCTCATGATCCTCCTGCCTCAACCTTCCAAGTGCTCAGATTACAGGTGTGTGCCACCATGCACAGCTATGATGTTTGGATCCATGTAATGTATTGTGAAAGGAAAACATATTTAAGGTAAGAATTGTATGTTGTTGTCATTTTTAGGTGGCGATGAGTCCAGTCTGACTCATAGAGAACCTATGTACAGCAAATCGAAACACTTGCCAATTCTGTGCCAGGCAAATGACCTGGTGGATGCTTTTCCTCTTTTGCGTTGACCTGCCACTCTCCCAAACATGATGTCCTTCTCCAGGGATTGATCTCTCCTGACTACATGTCTGAAATATGTAAGATGCAGTCTGGCCATTCTTGCTTCCAAGGAGCACTCTGGTTGCACTTCTTCTAGGACAGATTTGTTGGTTCTTCTGGCAATCCATGGTATATTCAATAGACGTCTCCAGCACCACAATTCAAAAGCATCAATTCTTTTTCTGTCTCTCTTGTTCAATGTCCAGCTTTCACAACCATGTGATGCCACTGAAAATACCATGGCATGAGTCAGACGCACCTTTGTCTTCAATTTGACATCTTTGCTTTTCAATACTCTAAAGTGGTCTTTTGCCACAACTTTTCCTAGAGCAATGCCTCTTTTGATTTCTTGACTGTTGCTTCTGCTAGTGTTGATTATAGAGCCAAGCAAAACAAAATCTTGAACAACCTCAATCTTTTCTCCATTTAATGTGAAGTTGCCTGCTGACCCAGGCATAAGGATTTTTGTTTTGTTGATGTTTAGTCATAACCCATATTGAAGGCTATGATCTTTGATCTTCATCAGTAAATGTTTTAACCTTTCCCATTTCAGCAAGCAGACTTTTGTCATCTGCATAACACAGGTTGTTAGTGAGGCTTCCTCCAATCTTGATGCTGTGTTCTTCCTCATAAAGTTCAGCTTCCTGGATTATTTACTCAGCATATAAATTGAAGAGATAAGGTGAAAGTATACAGCCCTGACACACACCTTTCTCAACTTTAAACCACTCAGTGTTTCCTTGTTCTATTCGAACAACTGCCTCCTGGTTCATGTACAGATTTCTCATGAGCACAATTAGGTGTCCTGGTATTGCCATTTTCCAAAGTGTTATCCATAATTTGTTATGATCCACACAATAAAATGCCTTTGCGTAGTCAATAAAACATAGATAGACATCTTTTTGATATTCTCTGCTTTCAGCTAATATCCACCTGACATCAGCAATGATGTCCCTGGTTCCCCCGCCCTCTTCTAAATCCCGCTTGATTTCCAGTAATTCCTTGTCTATATACTGCTGCAGTCGCTTCTGAATGATCATTAATATAATTTTGCTTGTTTGCAATATTAATGATATTGTCCGATAGTTGCACATTCAGTTGCATCCCCTTTTTTGGGAATAGGCACAAATATGGATCTCTTCCAGTCAGTTGGCCAAGTAGCTGTTTTCCAAACCTCTTGGCACAAACTTGTTAGCACCTACAGTGTTGCATCTGTTTGTTGAAACATCTCTATTGGTATCCCATCACTTCCTGGAGCCTTGTGTTTCTCCAGTTCTTTCAAGGCAGCTTCCACTTTATCCTTCAGCACCATTGGTTCTTCTTCATATGCAAGCTCTTGGAAGGGTTGGTCATCTCCCAATACTTTCTTGTATAATGACCCTGTGTATTCCTCCCATCTCTTGATGTTTCCTGCATCATGTAATATTTTCCCTGTAGAATCTTTCACTGCTGCCACTCGAGGCTTGAATTTTTTCTTCACTTCCTTAAGCTTGAGAAACACAGAGTGTGTTCTTCCCTTTTCGTTTTCTGCCTCCAGCTCCTTGCACATGTCATTGTAATATTTGTTTTTGTTTTCTCGAGCTGCCTTCTGAAATCTTCTGTTTACTTCCTTGACTTCATTATGTCTTCCTTTTACTTTAGCTGCTGGATGTTCAAGAGCAAAGTCCAGTTTCTCTTTTGACATGTAATTTGGGCTTTTTTTCTTTTTTTCCTTCTTGAATGATATTTTTTTGCTTCTTTCTTGAATGATATCTTTTATGTCATGCCACAACTCTTCTGGTCTCCTATCATTTGTGCCCAATGCATTAAACATATTTTTGAGGTGGTCTCTGAACTCAGGTGGGATATACTCAAGGTCATACCGTGGCTCTCGTGTACGTATTCCAATTTTCTTCAGCTTCAGTTTGCACTTGCATATGAAAAGTTGATGGTCTGATCCACAGTCAGCACCTGGTCTTGTTTTGACATTTTGTACAGAGCTTTTCCATCTTCTCTTTCCACATATGTAGTCAGTTTGATTCCTGTATGTTCCATCTGGTGAAGTCCATGTGTATAGTCTCCATTTATGATGTTGAATAAATGTATTTATAATGAAAAGGTCATTGGTCTGACAAAATTCTATCATGCGACCTCCAGCTTCTTTTCTGTCACCATATTTTCCAACTACTGAGCCTTCTTCTTTGCTTCCAGCCTTTGAATTCCAGTCACAAGTGATTATCAGTGTGTGTTGATTGCATGTTTGATCTATTTCAGATTGCCGAATTTGGTAGAAATCTTCCCTTTCTTCATTTGTGGCCTTAGTGGTGGGTGCATAAATTTGAATAATAGTCATAATAACTGGCCTTCCTTGTAGGCGTATGCATATTATTCTATCACTGACAACATTGTATTTCATGACAGATCTTGAAATGTCTTTTTTGATGATGAATGCAACCCCATTTCTCTCTAGTTTTTCATTCCCATCATAGTAGATCATGATCGTCTGACTCAAAATGATCTATGCCTGTCCATTTTAGCTCACTGATACCTAGAAAGTCAATGTTTATGGGCTCCATTTCTCTTTTTATGATTTGTAATTTTCCTAGATTCATTCTACGTACATTCTATGTTCCCATTATTAATGGATGTCTATAGTTGTTTCTCCTCATTTTGAGTCGTGCCAAATCAGCAAGTTGAGCCCCCTGGGGCTTTACTCCATTTCCATCATCACAGTAGATTCTACTTTGAGGAGGCAACTCTTCCCCAGTAGTCTTTTGAGTGCCTTCCAACCTGGGGGTTCATTTTCTGGCACTGTGTCTGACAGTGTTTCTTTGCTATTCATAGGGTTTTCAATGGCTGTTTGTTTCAGGAGCTGCTCACCAGGTCCTACTCCCTAGTCTGTCTTAGTCTGGAAGCTCAGTGAAAACCTTTTCACCCTGAGTAACCTTGCTGATGTCTGAGGTAACAGTGGCAGAGCTCTCAGCCTCATCGCAACACACAAGCCTCCACAGTGCAGCAAACTGACAGACATGAAGAGTTGTGTAGTGATATCTAAAAGTGACTATTTCTGCTAAGCTTGTTCGAAAACAGATATTATGTTGGTCTTTGTAATCATAGTCTATTTCTATTTTTTCTAAATATCCAGAAAAATATGTGAAAGTTTCAACCACATGCCCAGCTATAACTTGACCTAAGGCAAAGATCAGGAAATAGTTGGGAGGCTGACTGAAATGTCTGTTTTTTTAATCAAAATGTTTGGAGTCATGTTGTGGCAGCCAAAGTTGATAAGATCTAAAATCTATTTGGTTTCTATATGAGAAACATCATTTATATATCAAATTAATAAATTCCACATGGATTGTATTTTGACAACTATTCTAACACTTTAGAAAAAAATTAACCATGTTTTTTGTGTGTGTGGCTAAGAACTGTCGATTCTACAGTAAGCCTTTTTCCAGACTTAGAAAGAATATAATCAAAGTTATGCCCTGCCCACAAACTTCTTTAATTATTTATTTATTATTTATTTTATTTATTTCTTCTTATTATTATTTTTATTTTTGTAATACTGGGATTTGAACCCAGGTCCTCGCACTTCCATGCTCCGCAAGTGTTGGACCACTAAGCTGCACCCTCAGCCCATTGTTTTTACTTTTTGAGACAGGGTCTCACTAAGTTAAGCAGACTGCCTATGGTCTTGAACTTGTGATCCTCCTGCCTCTGCCTCCTGAGCTGCTGGGATTACAGGCGTGCACCACCACACTTGGCTCCCACAAACTTCTTTTAAGAATCATGGACACTTCATAGTAACTTCTCAAAAAACAAATATTGATTCCTATTTGGTCTCTGATTTAGCAAGAGAATTACTACTGTCCTTCCATACTGTAAGATGAGAGAGTACTTGTGAAAGTAGACAAGCAATTTTACCAACTTGACTTTGGGACATGTTCTATTCTTCCTCCTCATGTATAACTTCCAGTTCCTTCCAAGGATGCCCTGTTTGAACTCTTTCATAAATGTGAGTAATTTTCTTTAATATGAAATCTTCTTCAGTGAACTTTAACATCCTCTGTCCCTTATAGCGCTTATGCATATAGTTGATTAGTGACTGTTTTCCACAACATCAAATGATCCTCTACCAATGCTATTTGTTAATAATATTTATGAAATTTAGTTTTGTTTTATTTAGAATTGGTTGTGATTAACCAAATAGTGGTATAATGATTGTTTGCCTACTTCCAAGCCTAGGAAAACACTCAACTCAAAAATACATATGAGCTAAAGCAGGTTAAAATACTAATCACTCCAGTGTACACTCTTCCATATGACTCCAGATCCAACATAACTGATACAAAATAAACTCTTAAATGATTGAGCACAAAGAGCTTAAAATAGTAAATTTTCCTTAATTTTATATCAATATACTGATAAGGTTGTTTCCAGATATATTTTCTTAAATCACTACAATGAGAATGAGCTGGCACATGTTGGTAGATTTGCAGCAAAATTAATAGTTAAAAATTAAGCCATCATACAAGACAGCTATGGAGGAAGGTAAAGCATTTTGGTAACAGTGTGTTTTTATGTTTGTAAAACATTTGGAACTTTGAAATTTCTACTAGTGTTTTTGTTTGTTTTGTTTTGTTTTGAGACAGGGTCTTATTATGTAGCCCAGATTCACCTCAACCTAGTGATCCTCCTTCCCCTATATCTGAAGTGTTGAGATTGCAGGGTGGCCTCACCATGCCCAGCTTCTGCTAGTATTTTTTCAACTTTTAATCAACAGCAGAGATGCTTTTAGTTGGTACAGATATATTTGATTTACATGGTTATTCCACTTATAAATCTTACTTAGAATTTCTAGAAAATAACAATAATTCCAATTGAGTTTTGATTCATGTTGACTATTTTTCATTCTATTTAGCATAAAACACTAATCAATATAACAGAGCATGTGCCCCCCAAAAAATACATTTAACAAGTTATATGAACGTTTTGTAATTTGTTGGATTTGATGTCATTAAACTTTAGTTTTCCTCATAGTACTATTTTAGGAAGAATATCTAATCTTCCAAATATCTATTGGCACTGATTTGATGACAGAAAAAAATTCTTTTTCTTATGTGGACATTTACTTCCTTTCTTTCCCTTATAGTTGGGTATAACATAATTTTATTCTTTGGTAATATATATGTTATATTTAATGGATGAAACTTTTTGTTATTAATTTTTCTAAATATGATTTCATGTAGTGCTGACAATTGAACCCAAGGTCTTGTCTTGCATATGCTAAGAAAGTATCCTACCACTGAACTATATTTTCAGTCCTTGGTTTTTTGAGACTGGGTCTAATTATGTAGCCCAGGCTAACGTTGAACTTGTGATCCTTCTGCCTCAACCTCCTGAGTGCTGGGTTTACAGGTACACACCACCATATGTGGTATATATGCTGCTTTGTTCTGGCATTTAAAACCAATATTTTAAATCAGATTAATTTGAAAGACTTTGTGTAGATCCTTATTTATGTTTTGTTTCAGGAATAGGCTGCCAGGTCCTTCTCACAGGCCCACAAAATCTGATATTCCCAGGAGATCTCCCAAGTACTAACCAGGCCCTACCCTACTTGTGGGGCTGGGATTTAGCTCAGTTGGTAAAGCACAGCTCTTCAATCTCTGAAGTCCCAGGTGGAATTCCCAGCACCACAAAAATGGGAGAAGGACATGGCAATCCACTCCAGAGGCAATCCTGAAACAATCAGCCATTGAAACCCCTATGAGGGTCTCTATGAGTCGGACACGACTTGATGGCACCTAACAACAACACCCTGCTTACTTTAAGAGAGCTAACTAGATCAGATGCCAGGGTGGTAGAGCTGTAAATACTAAGCGGAATAAAGAATTAAATTGATTATCTGGATATTTTGTATCCCAAATTCCCTGGTCTCAATTATTTGATTTTTTTCAAAATCTCAAAAAAATGGTTTAATCCTAAATGTTCTGGTTAATTTAATGAATTTATCATTTCATGTAAGCAAATATTTTAATGTCATAAAATACAAACCTGTTAAAAGTATATTTTTACTCTGTGACAGATATAGGCATGTGTATGTACTTTGGTTTCCAATTGCCTAAGGCATATATGGGCTAGGATTTAGCTCAGTTGGTAGAGCACTGCACTGCCATCTCTGAGGTCCAGAGTTTAATTCCCAGCACCCCAAAAATGGGAGAAGCACCTGGCAATCCACTCCCAAGGCAATCCCGAAACAGTCAGCCATTGAAAAACCCTATGAGGGTCGCTATGAGATGGATACTGACTTGATGGCACCTAACAACAACAACAAGGCATATATAAACATATGCATAGATAAATACAGGCATGCATACATGAACAATTCTGGCTATGCTCTTCTCTTGCACTCCATATTTTTCATCATAGCAGTACAGTAGTTTCTGTTAATAATTGGATTGAGGATTGCTTTCAGTCATTTCATATCATTTACTATTAATCTAATCAGGGTAGCCTGAATCTCCCTCAATGCTGATTTTCAAAAATACTTGAGTGAAAGAGAACTTTTTAAAAAAATCTAAGTCATTCTGTAATTTACACATTTTTTGTATCAACCCACTTACTAGTGACATACATAAGTGTTTCCTCTGAACAGATTTAATTTTTAATTTTCCTGAATCAGTGTTAACCAGGAAAAAGGTAATTGTTGTCAAGAGTATTCAAACTGTCAGAATATCCTTCAATCTAAAAGCTGTTAGAATTTGTGCAAAAGTAATTACTGAAACTCTATTCAACTGTAATAATAACCTGCCACTGATGACAGCAATTACTGGAAAAGTGTAATAGAAATCAAAGGCACATTTTTCTCTGACAAGTACATTTCTAACTAAGGTTTACATTGGCTGAATAGTGTTGACAATGATGGTGTGCTGTATCATTCTTAATCACGGCTGGCATGATGTTACAGTTTGAACTGCTCACTGTTAGAAAGCGCCTAATTGCTTATTTCATTTGACATTGTCCAGGCTCTCTGTACATAGGAATATATATTTTAGATGAAAAGAGATTAAGTGTTATGCTTCCTTGACTGTTTTACATCCTTTATAAGTGTGGATTTTAAGTACATTTTACCTCAAATAAAAGAAACCAATTGCAGTTAGGCCAAACTGACAAGGCAAACTTCTAAGCTTTTTCAAGGATTTGGTAACCCATAATAAGGTCAGATTACATGTGCTTCTTTCAATTCAGACCTTTAGCAGTAGTCATTTTCACTATCAACATTCTTTGACATTTTCCCTACCATGTCTTGAAGTGACATTACAAAGATTCCTTTAAAGGGGATTCTCTGTTATTAGTACTACTAAGAAAAACAAAACCACAAAGAGTTGTAGTGGCCTGTTAAATTAAGGTGAGAGTAAAATACTGTGATTTTTTATGAAAAAAATGAAATAAATATGAAAGAATTGAAAAAAAGGGAAGGATATATAATTCTACTTCCCAGAAGATAAAAAGGAAGGTATGAAAATAGAACGGACTTCAAGAAATATTAGTACTTAATTATTTTACCATGATCAATTGAATTAAATTATCTCAAATAATTGGCTTTTAAGGAAATTGTAGTGTAATTTTCACTTTCATTTGTTTACTAGTGAATATATCAGTAATGAAGTTGTAGGATAGAAACAACACAAAAACATAATGGAGAGAAATGATGTGTTTGTCTGTCATACTGTCCAGGTCATACAATAGTATTTTGGAAAAGAGTTACTAAAATCTTGCATTTGAGACTGGGCTTATTTTTCCAGGACAAAACTTTAGAACCATTTTTCTATTTTTGTTTGTTCTATGCTTGACTATGGAAGGTCCTAACGAATTGAGCCCACTTCTTGCTAGTAACTTAAGCACACTCAGTTCAAGTGATGTAATATCTCCAGGATATGACAATATAGGCTATAGGATAGGGTACCAAGAAAATAGATTCTGCATCCTGTGCAGGTACACACAGTAAGTCAAATGTCTCCTGTATAATTTTGAGGGTAATTTATGGGGATAACATATCCATCCTGATAACATTAACTTTCATACTTCTGTTCATAATTTAGAAGAACAAGCACAATAAACTTTGAATAAAAATAATATTTCTCTCGATTTCAGGCCATCCGTTTTCCAAAGAGAAAAAATCTAATAAAATGTAAAGTTTGCCACATTTAAAAGAAATTACATATGATAAAGGGGACAATAATTGTTACTTATTTTAGATTATGGGATAACAGTTAACTTGTTATTGTTTTGTGCCGTTGAGTTAGGTCTCACTAGTGGCGACCCTAAGTAAAAAAGAATGAAACACTCACTGACACTATGCTCTGCCCAGCACTGTCAGTGCTTCTCTGCTGTTCACAGGGTTTTCAATGACTGATTGGTTCTGGATTGCTTTGTGAGTGGATTGCCACATCCTTCTCCCATTTTTTATAGTGCTGGAGATCGAACCCAGGGTCTCAGAGAGCTCAGAGCAGCACTCTATGAACTGAGCTAGAAAAACTGAATTCTATTTATACATGTGGTAGCTATTATTATATGAATTGATATAATTCATAACATTGGTAATCTTTGGCAGTTAACTTGTAAATTTGAATATTCGTCTCTGTCCTGTTTACTCTGCACAATTCTTATAAGAATTAAGAAATTATATATTAAATTAATTGTTAAATTATAAAGCACTTTACAGCTATAACGAGGTGTTATTTACTCTTGGACAATCTGGAGCTATGCTCTGAGAGTAAACAATTTGTGCATCTCTGGAATATGTCAGTTACTATATCTTGTCACAGATAGGGCTCCTTATTTATGAATTACAAATAAAGTTCAGTGTCAAAGCCAGACAGGAAGGAAAATATATGCAACTCATATTTTGAGAGCCAGACACGGTCACACATACAGAAAAAGACATGCTGGAAAATGCACTATGAACCCATGCCCACTGAACAGAAAACACTGATTGACCTGAGAAGACTTCTAGTTTGGGCAGGAAATCCAGGCCTCTTCATTATCTTCTGCCCCATCCAGCATGCTTCAGTTTGTATCAAGTCTTATTAAAAGACAGGTAACCTGTCTGCACAAAAAATTCCCAGATAACACAAATCATTTTTGATAGGTTGCTTTTCACTCATAAGTGTGTTGTTGTTGTTAGGTGCTGTTGAGTTGGGTATGACTAATAGCAACTCTCATAGGGTTATCAATGAATAATTGTTTCAGGATTGTTCTCAAAGTGAACTGCCACATCTTTTCCTGATTTTTAGGGTGCTAGGGATTGTATGGAGGTCCTCAGAGTGCAGAGCAGGTGCTCTACCAACTGAGCTAAACCCCAACCTCCTTTTACGTGTAGCATGTGCCACTTCCTCAAATTTGAAGTGGTCAATGAAGATAACTTAGTGTTGTGCATCTTAGAAGGAAATTTTGTGATGAATTAGGCAACAAAGATCCTTTGGCCAATTGTGTTTTCGACTGCTGAGATTTTTCTAAGCTTTTTCACAAACCACAAAGCAAAAATGGCTGTGCTTATGCTTTTCTGTGTATGTATAAGGGAGTGACTTCTGAGAAGGATGTGAAATCTGATCAAATTACTTGTTTACAGTTTTGGTGAACCAAAACCATTCAAAAATCCTCCTAAGTAGAGACATACTAAGGAAAGGAATGATAAATTAAATTAAATATGAAGCCCTTGGAAATTGGTTTTTCAGTTGGGGGTTTGATTCTTTTTTTACATTTTGCTACATTTCATTGAAATGCATCCTATTTAATTTCATCTGCTCCCTCCTGTTCCATGGATAGTGCTCAGCATGTATTTATTGTGGCATGTCAACAGTATGACTTATCCCCTAAAATCATCATGTGTTCAAATCACTTGGTTCCTCTACTCTTTACATCTAGACTAATTATGCCAAAGCCCACCAGGAAGGATTCTTTCACATTTTGAGCTGTGAGTTGGACCCGAGTCTATGGCAAGTAACAACAGCATGAAATTTAAGACTGGGATTATTGGAAGTCTAGATATGTTGGATACTTCAACAGATAGGTAATTTTCATAGATTCCAGCGTAATTCTCTATATAGAAAGCCTGAGAACCTATACGGAATGAGGCTTTATTCATAGACATTAGAAAACTCTTGACTGTGTTTGATAAAAGATTTTTTTTTATGTTTCCTGAATTTCCATGGAGGAAAAAAGAAAGTGGGAGTAAGACCTAATGAAAAACAATCTACTTCACCTTTCCAGTGAAATAATTTTCAAAATGTGTTTGTTGTTGTTGTTGTTAGATGCCGTCGAGTCAGTATCGGACTCATAGCTACTCTCATAGGGTTTTCAACAGCTGACTCTTTTTTGGGATTGCCTTGGGAGTGCATTGCCAGGCCCTTCTCCCACTTTTGCGGTGCTGGGAATTGAACTCGGGACCTCAGAGACTGCAGCGCAGCACTCTACCAACTGAGCTAAATTCCAGCCCCTCAAAATGTGTTTAGAGACCACAAAAATCGTAATCTACCGTGGTACTTGTTCAAAAATGGTGATTTTCTTGTTAGAAACTATAAGTTACTTCATCTAATTTGTACACACAATTAATTTTGGTGGTCTTCAAATTATAATTCATTAAGTAATTTGAACAAAATTCTTTGTATAAACCAAATATAACCTGCGATTTGCTCAATCATCAAGAAATAATTTTATAAATGCAATTGGGCAACATAGAAATATGCTTCTTAATGACTATACAAACTAATCATTAAAAGACACTAGTTAGCTCTATATAGCCATATCTGGTTAAAATATTACTTTGTACTTCAGTAGATATCAAACTTTTTATTTTTTGAATGCAGAGACAGTCTATGAGACATATCATTTTGTGAAATATCACTTTGGCTATATCATGTTCCAGAATATTTTTACTCTTGTAAGATGCTTTAAAAGAAAAATGAACACTTGATTATCTGCAATCTCTATATATTCTGATATATTGGTTTAATGTCACAGAGGTGTATACATTTTACTCGAGAATGCTTTATGGCTTCTTCCATTATTATTGGGAGATTAAGCCTGATTATACAGGGTTTGAGAAGTAGCTCAATGGTAAAACACTTGCTTAGAATGTGTGAGACCATATGTTCCATTACCAGTACCAAAAAAATGATAATAATAACTCATACTGTAAAACATTTGGTTAGGAAATTGCCTACATGTTGAGATGTAATGCTCACCAAGATAGCCCAGATCAAAATATTTCCTATTCCATTTCGTGATATTGCCCAGAAGTCTATACTTAGAAAAAATTCAAGCTTGTTGTAGGTTTTTAAATTCATTTGATATCTTTCTAACTGAGTGGCTAATTGTTGTGGTGGTTGTTAGGTGCCATCCAGTCAAATCCTACTGATAGCAACCCCGTATACAGGAGATCAAAACACTTCCCTATTCTGTGCCAGTCACATGATCTTATTTATGCTTAAGTTCATTACTACAGATAATGTGTCAACTCATCTGGTGGAGGGTTTTCCATTTTTTCATGACCCGCCACTCCCCAAACATGATGTCTTTCTCCAGGGATTGGTCTTTCCTGACTAAATGTCCAAAATATGTCAGAAGCAGTCTAGCCATCCTTCCTTCCAAGGAGCACTCTGGTTGCACTTCTAGGACAGAAACCTAGGTTCTTTTGGCAGTCTGTGATACATTCAATATTTCTAGCACCATAATTCAAAGGCATCAATTCTCTTCCTGTCTCCCTTGTTCAGTGTCCAGCTTTCACAACCATATGATACCACTGAAAATACCATGGAATAAGTCAGGTGCACCTTCATCTTCAATGTGGCATCTTTGCTTTTCAATACTCTAAAGAGATCTTTTGCCACAGCTTTTCCTAGAGCAATGCGTCTTTTGATTTCTTGACTACTGCTTCCATGGGTGTTGATTAAAGGGACAAGCAAAGCAAATTCCTGGACAACCTCAATCTTTTCTCCCTTTGTTGTGAAGTTGCATACTGACCCAGTCGTAAGTATTTTTCTTTTGTTGATGTTTAGTAGCAACCCATACTTAAGGCTATGATCTTTGATCTTCATCAGTAAATGATAACGTAGGTTGTTAATGAGTCTTCCTCCAATCCTGATGCCACGTTCTTCCTCATAAAGTCCAACTTCTCGAATTATTTGCTCAGCATATAAATTGAAGAGATAGGGTGAAAGTATACGGCCCTGATGCACACTTTTCTCAACTTTAAACCAAGCAGTGTTTCCTTGTTCTATTTGAACAACTGCCTCCTGGTTCACGTACAAATTTGTCATGAGTACAATTAGGTGCTCTGGTATTTGCATTTTCTGAAGTGTTATCCATAATTTGTTATGATCCACACAGTCAAATGTCTTTGCATAGTCAATTAAACATAAATAGACATCTTTCTGATATTCTCTGCTTTTGGCTAATGTCACCCTGACATCAGCAATAATGTTCCTGGTTCCCTGCCCTCTTCTGAGTCCAGGTTAATTTTCTTGCAATTCCCTGTCTATAGACTGCTGCTGTTGCTTTTGAATGATCTTGTGTAAAATTTTGCTTGTGTGTGATATTAATGATATTGTATGAGAGTTTCCACATTCAGTTGGATCCCCTTTTTTGGGAATAGGCACAAATATAGATCTCTTCCAGTCAGTTTGCCAGGTAGCTGTTTTCCAAATCTGTTGGCATAAACATGTTAACACCTCCAGTGCTGATTCTGTTTGCTGAAACATCTCTATTGATATTCCATCAATTCCTGGAGCCTTGTGTTTTACCAGTTCTTTCAAGGCAGCTTCCACTTTGTCTTTCAACACCATTGGTTCCTCTTCATATGCAAGCTCTTGGAATGGTCGGTCATCTCCCAATTCTTTCTTGTATAATGTCTCTGTGTATTCTTCCCATCTTCTTTGATGTTTCCTGCATCATTTAATATTTTCCCTGTAGACTCTTTCACTACTGCCACTCGAGGCTTGAATTTTTTCCTCACTCCCTTAAGCTTGAGAAACACAGAGCGTGTTCTTCCTTTCTGGTTTTCTGCCTCCAGTTCCTTGCACATGTCATTATATATTTGTTTTTGTCTTCTCAAGCTGCCTTCTGAAATCTTCTGTTTAGTTCCTTAACTTCATCATGTCTTCCTTTTACTTTAGCTGCTGGACATTCAAGGGCAAGTTCTACTGTCTCTTTTGACATGTAATTTGGTGTTTTCTTTTTTTCTTGTCTTTTAAAGAGCTTTTTGCTTCCTTCTTGAATGATATCTTTTATGTCATGCCACAACTCTTCTGGTCTCCTATCATTTGTGCCTAATGCATTAAACCTGTTCTTGAGGTGGTCTCTGAACTCAGGTGGGATATACTCAAGGTCATACCGTGGCTCTCGTATGCTTGTTCTAATTTTCTTCAGTTTCAGTTTGTACTTGCATATGAGAAGATGATGGTCTGATCCACAATCAGCACCTGGTCCTGTTCTCACATTTGATATAGAGCTTTTCCATCATCTCTTTCTATATATGTAGTCAATTTGATTCCTGTATGTTCCCTCCTGTGAAGTCCATGTGTATAGTCACAATTTATGTTGGTGAAAAAAAATGTACTTGCAATGAAAATTCATGGGTCTGACAAAATTCTATCATGTGATATCCAGCACTGTTTCTGTCACCAAGACCATATTTTCCAACTACTGAGCCTTCTTTGTTTCTAACCTTTGCATTAAAACCACCAGTAGTTATCAGTATGTCCTGATTGGATGTTTGATCTATTTCAGATTACAGAAGCTGGTAGAAATCTTCCCTTTCTTTATTTGTGGCCTTAGTGGTGGGTGCATAAATTTGAATATTATCTGGCCTTCCTTGTAGACATATGAATATTATTCTATCAATGACAGCATTGTATTTCAGGACAGATATTGAGATGTATTTTTTGATGATGAATGCAACCCCATTTTTCTTTGTCGTTTCCAGCATAGTAGACCATATGATTATCTGACTCAAAATGGCCCATGCCGGTCCATTTTAGCTCACTGATGCCTAGAATTTCAATGATTAGGCACTCCATTTCTTTTTTAATGATTTCTAATTTTCCTAGATTCATACTACATACATTCCATGTTTACAGTTATTTCTCCTCAATTTGAGTCATGCCACATCAGCAAATGGAGGTCTCTGGGGCTTTACTCCATTTCTACCATCAACGTTGGCTCTACTTTATGGAGACAACTCTTCCCCAGTAGTCTTTTGAGTGCCTTCCAATCTGGGGGCTTATTTTCCTGCACTCTACCAGACAGTGTTTTTTTGCTATTCATAGGTTTTTCGATGGCTAGTTGTTTCAGGGGTGGTTCACCAGGTCCTACTCCCTAATCTGTCTTAGTGTGGAAGCTCGGTGAAACCTGTCCACCCTGGGTGACCCTGATGTTATCTGAGATACTGGTCGAATAGCTTTGAACCTCATAGCAACACACAATACCCCACAGTGTAATAAAGCTGACAGATAAGAGGGAAATGATATGGAATACTTCCCGAATTTTTGTGTAATTTTTTTCTTCTAAGTTAAACTTATTTCTAAATATTTCATTCAGTTTGATGCTGTTGTAATTTCTTAATTTTATTTTCATGTTGTTTATCATTACAATGTAGAAATGAAACTGATATTGCATATTAATTTTTACCCTCTTAATTTGCTGAATTCATTTACTAGTTCTAACCATTTTCTCTGGAATTTAGGTTTTTTTCTTTGTTTTCACTGCAGTAAGACATGTAAAATGGTATTTACCCACTTAAATTTTCAATTTAAAATACAGTATTTTTAACTATAACCTATAGTTAATGATATATAACAATCCCCTAATTTATTCATCTTTTGTAAGTGAAAGTTTATACCTGTTGGATAGCAATTCCACATATTCCCCTTCTGCAAGTTCCTGGCAATTCTCTTTCTATTTGCTACTTCTTGGAGGTTGACTATTTTAGATACCTAATATAACTGGAAACATGTAGTATTTGTCCTTATGACTGGCTGTTATTTGCTTACATGATCACCTCTAGCTTCATAATTTCACTTTATAGAGTAAAACAAAATTCCATCAAATACCTATGCCACCTTTAACAAAAGTATTCATCTATTGATAGACATTTAGTTTGTATTCACCTTTTTGTGAATAATGCTGCATTGAAACTGAGAGTGAAAATATGTATTTAAGATTCTGATTTTGTTAACCTTGGATAAATGTACAATGTTGGGATTGCTGTACTGTATGGTAGTTTTATTTTTAATTTTTTCACTATTTTGAGGAACATCTATACTTTTTTCCATACAAGTAGTACCATTTTATGAAACACCCATTGTGCACAGGAGTATCAATTTCCTCACTTCTTTTCCAATAGATTCTTTTCTGACTTTTTTATAGTGGCTAATAAATATAGTTGTTACACTAACAGACGTGAAGCAATATCACGTTTTTTTTTTTTTTTTGGTTTGTTTTGTTTTCATGTTATTTTTATTCTTTAGCATAATTTAACAATGACATGAATTTCAATAGAGATTGATTTCTGGTAGATGAGGAAAAAAATTCAGGTAAGTTCATAAAATTTTTAATTTTGTTGTTTGTCTTTTATTTGCTTGCTCTCTGGTCATCTAACCACCTGTGAACAGCCTATGCTGAATTCATTATTAGAAGATCACTTTAGGCTACAATAATGTATCCTTGTCAATATGAGTTTACCTAATTATTAAGAATATTGAGCACTTTATATATCAGTAGTCCATTTGTATTTCTTCTTAGGTAAAACATCAAAATACTTTGCTTATCTTTTAAATGTGTTATCATTATGATAATTTTGCTAGTGAGATATAGTGGTTACCTGTTGGGGAAGGCTGGACTTGAGCCCATGATCCTCTGTGTTGTGTGTTTCAACTAGGTGCCCCAACACTGCACCCTGCAAAGAACTCAGGCTGGGGAACAGAGTGTCATGCTCAGGAGTGAACAAGGCATGTTTATTTACAGGGAAAGGGAAGGGGTAGGTGGTAGATGGCTGGGGCAGGGAAGGATGATGGGGGAGGTAGGCGCTTAGCTGCTATCCCAGCCACTGGGGCAGGGACTCCCTGGTGTTGTTGCTCATCTGGTCCTGCAGTCTTTGCTGCTTCAGAGGCCCTGAACTTGGCTTTCGGAGGCTTGCCTCTCGAAGTTCTTGATCCATTGGTTGAGGAGGAGGAGAAGTTCCAGTGGACTCAGGCAGACAGAGGCAAGGATGGAAGCAGGTTGGTGGAAGGATGAAGGTAGGCTAAGAGTAAGCTAAGTCTAGGTGGGTGAGGTGCTAAGTCTAGGTGGGTCATGTGGATGCCAGCCTCTGATCCTTATGGGGCCAGAGGACTGAATAAGCTCTCCTTAGGTGGTGTTCAGGTAAAAGCTCTGAGCTATCCCTAGATGGAGTTCGGAATAAGTTCTTGGGCTATGGGGTCAGGGGCTTTTTATCCCTTTAAGCCAACTGCCATCCAACTGTCAAGGATTGACAGCTGGCCAATCAGGAAAGGGCTGTGGGTGTCACAAGGGCAAGGGTTTGACTAATCAAGGAGGCAGATGTAGCTCATCCAATCAGGCCTCAAAGAAGCCTGAGCTGGCCAGTGCCATCTTGGCCCACTCAATGGGGGGGTGGAGAGTGAGGTACCCAGATGTGGGGGAAGGGTCTGTTGCCTTGGAGGACAGAGTCTGGTCCTCCAAGAGGGCGAGGCAGGCCTCAGGGAACCACCATGTTTGGGTACTCTCTATCCCCCTTGGAAATCTGCAACAGTTACCTATATATTTTGGATGTTAACTTTTGATCAAATATATGGTTGCATATATTTTCTCATGTTCCATAGATTTCTCCTCCATTCTGTTAATTATTTTCTTTGCTATGTTGACCTTTCAGTTTAATGTAGAATTCCACTTGTATATTTTAACTGATATACAAAACTCTGAACTTATAAATATGAATGAGTACTATGAGATGTTTTGACATATGTATACATTGACTAAACAGTTTAAATATGTATTTCACCTAATATATTTATCACTTCATTATAACAAAAACATTCAAAATCCTTTCTTCTAACTTTTTAAAGTATACAGTACACTGTCACTATCCATAACCACTCTATTGTACAAAATCATACTTCTATAGCCCGGCATCTATATAGCTATTGATCATCTTTTCCCAGTATTTCCTCTACTCTCTGCAGCCTCTGGTACCAAACACTTCACTCTCAACTTCTATGTGACCAATTTTATTAGATTCCACATATTAGTGAAATCATGCAGTATTTCTCTTTCTGTGTCTGTTGTTGTTGTTAGGTGCCATCGAGTCGGTATCCGACTCATAGCGACCCTCATAGAGTTTTCAGTGGCTGACTGTTTTGGGATTGCCTTGGGAGTGGATTGCCAGGTCCTTCTCCCATTTTTGCGGTGCTGGGAATTGAACTCAGGACCTCAGAGACTGCAGCGCAGCACTCTACCAACTGAGCTAAATCCCAGCCCTTCTGTGTCCAGCTAAGTTCATTTAACATAACATAATGATCTACAGTTTTGTTTATGTCGTGACAAATGACAGGATTTCATTCTTTTCCATGGCCAATACTACTTCACTGTGTATGTTTACCACATTTTCTTTATGCATTCAGTAGTTGGTGGGAGTCCCTTGGGTTGTTTCCATTTCTTGGCCATTGTGAACAGTATTGAAATAAACACAGGAGTGCAGATGTCTCTTTCACATACTTATTTCATTTCCTTTGGACATACCAACAGTAGGGGGATTGTGGGATTACATAGTAACTCCAATTTTGTTTTTTAATTTTGGGGTGAACTTCCAAACTGTTTTCTATAATGGTTCAACTAATTTATGTTCCTTCCAATAGTTTGAAAGTGTTTCCATTTCTCCTCATTCTCATCACCAGTATTTATATTTTGCCATTCTTAGGAGGGTGAGGTGATCATCATTTCTCATTATTACTCATATTGACTATTTTTATTATGCCCATGGTTCATTTGTATATCTTTTTTGAGAAATATCTATTAGGAATATTGTCTATTTTTAATCAGGTTATTTGGGAATTTTTTTGTTATTGGATTTTAGAAGTTCCTTGTTTGTTTCATATATCAACTCCTTTCAGACATATGGTTTGCAAATATTTTATCCCATTCTCTAAGTTGGTTTTCTTTGCACTCTGTTTGTTACCCCTCCTCAGTTTTGTTTTGAGACAGGACCTATACATGTAGCCCAGATTGGCCTCAAACTCAAACTCATTGTATGGACACAGGTGGCTTCAAACTCATGATCCTCCTTCCTAGGCCTCTTGAGTACTGGTAGTAGCATGTGCCACTATGCACAGCCTGAGTGTTTCTTTTACTATAAAAAGTAATTTGTTTATGTTTTCTGGAATCCCAATTATACATTTTTGCTTTTGTTTCCTGTGATTTTGAGGTTTTATACAAAATATTCTTTGCCATTCTAATGTCCTGAATTGTTTCAGCTGTTGTCCTATAGTAATTGCAAAAGTTTAGGTCTAACATTTAAGTTGTAAACAATCTTGAGTTGATATTTTTGGGGTACTTGTGTTGAACGAAGGGCCTTGTGCTAGGCAAGTGCTCTACCAGCAATCTGCATCTTCAGGCCCCCTTTTTAAATTTTGATTTTGCAACAGCGTTTCTCTAAATTGTACAGACTGCCTCTGGCCCTGAACCTATGATCCTTCTGCCTCTGCCTCCTAAATTCCTGGGACTATAGGCATGCACCACCACACACATAGCCTTTAGTTGACTTTTGTAACAGGTACAAGATAGAGGAATTGTTTCATTCTTCTGTATGTAAATATCCAATTTTCCCAACACTGTTTATTGAAAAGAATCTCCTTTCTCCGAAGAGGGTACCAAACAAATTTGTTGAAATTAAGTTGGATGTAGATTTTTCTGATTTACCTCTAGGCTCCATATTCTGTTCCACTGATCTCTGTTTCAATACTATATTATCTTAACTATAACATATTTGCCTGCAGCCATAGTCCGGTGGCATCCAATCCCATCAGATCTTGGAAGCTAAGCAGGGTCAGGCCTGGTTAGTAGCTGGATGGGGGACTGCCCGGGAAAACCAGAAGCTGTAGGCTTGGGAGAAGGACCTGGCAACCCCCTCTCAAAAATCAATCTGCCATTGAAAACCCTATGAACAGCAGAGAAGCACTGACAATAGTGTTTCCCCTGTTGTACAGAGGGTAGCTATGAGTCGGATACCGGCGGCACCTAACAACAACAACATAACATATTTATAGTGTGTTTTGAAATCATGTCTTATAATGACTTCTGCTTTGTTCATATCCCTGAAGATGACCTCTTCTATTGAGGATTTTTGATGAGCTCACATAAATTATAGAATTAATTTTTCCAGTTCTGCTAAGAATTTCATTGGTATTTTGATAATGATTGAGTTGATTATGCAAATTACATTGGGAAGAATGTGATATTAAAAAATGCTGATTGTTCCAATCAATAAGCATAGCATATATTTTTCACTTTTATGTTTTCTTCAGCTAACTTCATCAATGCTTTATAATATTCATTGTAGACTTCCTTTACCATATTACATAAATTTATTCCTAGGTACATTTTGTAGCTACTATAAATGGGATTACTTTATTATTTTTTAGTTCAGATAATTCACTATTACACAGCAACATCACCCATTTTTGTATGTTAATGTTGTAACCTGTAAGACTGCTGAACTCATTTACTATTTCTAAGGTATTTTGGTGGAGTACTTAGGGTTTTCTATGTATAGAATCATGTCATCTGCAAGCAGTGACAATTTGAGTTCGTGTTTTACAATTTAGATGCCCCATATTACTTTCTTTTGCCTGGGATTTCCTGAGCAATGTTGAATAAGAGGTCTAAAATTGGACAACCTTGTCGTCCACATCTTAGAGTGGAGACTCAGCTTTTCCTATTCAGTATAATATTAACTATTCGCTTTTTGTAAATGTTGTTTACAAAGTTGAGGTATTTAATTAATTAATTAATTAATTAATTTATGCAGAGATGTCGATAAAACACAGAGCCTTATGCATGATCAGCAAACATTCTGGCACTGAGCAACATCTCTAGCTGCAGTGCGTCCATTCTATATGTAATGTGTTCAGGATTTTTTTTCATGAAGGAATAGTGAATTTTATCAAATGTTTTTCCTTCATCCATGAGATGACCACATGATTTTATTTATTCTGTTGATACAAAGTACCATGTTTTTTGATTTGTATATATTGATCCACCTTCATAACCCTGGCATGAATTCCAATTTATGATGGTAACTAAACTTTTTAATGTGCTGTTAGATTCAGCTTACTAGTATTTTGTTGAAGTTTTTGTGTCTATATTCATCAAAGATATTGGGTTATAGTTGTATTTTCTTTATCTTTTATTCTTGTTTTGTATTTATCTTTATTTGGTATCAGAATGATGCTAATGTTATAGAAAATATTTGGAAGGATCATTTCCTATTTTCTTGAATAGTAGGAGAACTGACATTATTCTTTTAAAAATGTTTGTTAAAAGTCAGCAGTGATGTCATCTGATCCTGGGCTTTTCTTTGATGTGAAACTTTTGTTTGCTTCCATCTTGTTACTTGGTATTGGTCAATTTATGTTTTCTATTTCTTCATGATTCAGTCTTAGTAATGTGCATGTATTTAGGAATTTATCTATTTCTTCTAAGTCATCCAGGTTTGCTGGTATATACTTGTTCAGAATGGTCTCTAATGATATATTTTCCTTTTTAAACTTATTTTTAATTGGATAAAGAAATTTCATTATAAAATTTCCATAAAATAATGTTTTCTGATCCTATTCAACCTGTCTATCGCCTTTTTAATTTCCCGGTCACTTTTCCCCTTCAATATTCCAAATTGTTCCTTTAAATTTCACATGTTTATCTTCCATCAGCATCCACAAATGAGAGAAAACATACAATATTTAACTTTGTGAGGCTAGTTTAGCTCACACAACAGGATAGTCTCCAGTTCCATCTATTTGTCTTCAAACAGCATAATTTCA
>VMDO01030193.1:8179-21724 GCA_007922755.1 Pedetes capensis | reverse complement strand
CCTACTCAAGATCTGTTGTGGTTCCATACAGATTTCAGGATTGTTTTTCTATTTCTTTGAAAAATATCATTGGAATTTTGATGGAGATTGTGCTGAATCTATAGAATACTATGTGATCTATGGATATTTTAGTGATATTAATTATTCTAATCTATAACCATGGGATATGTTTCCATTTACTTCTGTCTTACTCAATTTGTTTCAAGATGTTTTATAGTATTTAATGTACATATGTTTCATATTTGGTTTAATTTATTCCTAAGTAAATGTATTTTTTTCTCTTCAGTGCTATTGTAAATGAAATCCTTTTCTTGATTTCCTTCTTGGATAATTTATTGTTGGTATAAAGAGATAATATTTTAAAACTTTTAAAAATGTTTTTATTTTTTTCTGTCTAATTGCTGTGGATAAAATTTTCAATGCTACATTATATAGAATTGATGAGAGTGGGAATCCAGTCTCCTCCATTTCCTCCAGTGATTATGTTGTTGCATGTGTGCTTTTCAAAAATGGCCTCTACTATGTTGAGGTAAATTCTTTCTGTAGCTGTTTTATCAAGAGAGATGTTTTGGTTTTGGGTTTGGTTTTAGTTTGTTTTTTTAAATCATGAAATGATATTGAACTTTGTCAAATGCATTTTTTGCTCTAATAAGATAATTATGTATTTTTTGTTTCATCCTTTTCTTTTTTTTTTTTTTTGCAGTGCTGGGGGTTGAACCCAAGGACCTGCGTTTGCATGCTTTGCAAGTGCTGTACCACTGAGCTGTACCTGCAGTCCATTTTTTTACTTTTTGAGACTTGCTAAATTACACAGACTGCCTCTGGTCTTGAATTTGTGATCCTCCTGCCTCTGACTCCAGAGCCACTGGGATTACAGGTATGTGCCACCACACCCAACTCTAATATTTCATTCTTTTAATGTGGTCTGTCACACTGATTGATGTGCATATGTTGAAACAAACATCCCACTGGTAAATTCCACTTGTTTATGATGTAGTACTAAATTTAGTTTGCTAGCATTTTATTAGGAATTTCTGCATTGACAAAAGATTTTTTCTGTGTGTGTGTTGTCTTCATCTAGCTTAGGTATTAGGGTGATTCTCTCCTCAAAACATGTAATTTTTTTCTATTTCTGGAAGATTTTTTTCTTTTAATGTTTGGTGAAATTCACCCATATCCTTGGGAGGTTTTTTAGTATAGATTCAATTTCTTTATTTGTTACTCATGTGTTCAGACTTTCTATTTCTTCTTGATTCAGTCATGATAAGTTTTAAGTTACTAAGAATTTGTCTATTTTTTCTTGGGTATCAAATTCATTAGTGGATCATTGTTCCTAAAAGTCCATGTGATATCAATTGTTTTTCTCTGGATGTTTTGAGAATCTTCCCTTTATCTTTTACCTTTATTTCATTATTTGGGCTTAAACTTTGTTGAGTTAAATGATTTGATTGATCAAAAACTTTGATTTCCCAGTACTTGACTGTTTGTATTCTTCTTAGGTTTAGGAAGTTTTCTGTTTAGAAACTTTCTACCCTTTTGAAATTCTCAAATCAATCTTAAACTATTTTTGCAGTACTAGTGGGCTACACCCATAGTCTTAGGCATACTTTGAAATTGCTCTACACTGAGCATCTCTTCAAACCCAATTTTTACTATTTTATCCTGAGCTGGTGTCTCAGTAAGTTACAGAGGTTGCTTCTGCCCTTAAACTAGGCATCTTCCTGCCTCTGCCTCCCAAGTCCCTGGGATTACAGGCATGTGCCACTATGCCTGGCATTCTGTTTTCTTCACTGACTACATAGTTTCACATAACCAGTCTTCGAGTTCTTTATTTTTTTCTTCTGTTTGGTCTATCCTGTGTTGATGGTTTTTATCATATTTTTAATATCATTTAGTGTATTTTCCAACTCAAGGACTTTTTTTTGCACTTTTGTTTTCATCTCTTTGTTAAGTTTTTACATTAGAGCATTGAATTGTTCCTCTGTGTTTTCTTCAAGCTCATTGTGTTTCCTTTAAACACCTGATTTAAATTGTGAGAGTTTGCCCATACTCATTATCTGATCAGTTTCTGGTGCTTTATTTTGACCATTAGGTGAGGGGTGAGGTCATGGTTTCTAGAAACATCTTCATGCTTGGTATGGGAACTAGTCCAGACATCAAAAGATTAGGTATTTACTCCAGACTTGGTAAGCTTTCTTTGTGTATGTGTGTACATGTGCGTGCGTGTGTGTGTGTGTGCACCAGTCTTTTGCGAAATTTTAAGTCCGCTATTTATTTTCTCTGAGCTTATATTATGACTTCTCTTTTGAATAGTTTATGACACCATAAATTCAGATTTGTCATAGATCTCCTGTTGGTGTATTGTCATTATTATTAATGATAATCAAAGTCCAGTTTTGTCTCAAATTTTGTCAGTACATTGTTCACCTTAAACCAGGGGCACAGTTAAAACAGTAGTCCCTTTCCCCAAACATCTGTTTGGGACTAGTGCCACACCTTTGCCACATCTGTGGCCACCAGAGATAAAAGTTGTGTCACACCTTGAGACCACAGTTCATCAAGACCAGTGCAGTGCTGGGATAGAAGCAAGGCTCACAATGCTATGAGCTCTTTACTGCTGACATGGACTCATGATCTAAAGCTACTGGAACTAGCCAAGAGTAAAGTTGTCCATAATAGAAATTTTATTGACTGGAAGCTGGGCGCCATGATCCACATCTGTAATCCCAGCAATTTGGGAGCCTGAAGCAAGAAGATTACAGATTCAAGGACAGAGGTAGCCTGAAAAATGTAGTGTGACCCTGTCTCAAATTTTTTTTTTAAAGTGGGGCTGGAGTGATAGAGCAATTGCCTAACATGTTCAAGGCCTTGGTAAAACACCCAAGTATTACAAAGATAAAAAGGAAAGAAAATAAATTTTATAGACTGTAGATTATAGAGTGCCTGGCACTAGAACTGTTCCAGAGTAAGATATTCCCCAGTGTAAGGTTTCAATCAGCTGACACTAAGTTCCAAAGCAAAGACCTATACTAATTATTCTGTCCTTAACTGAATGATTAGAATCTACCCTGTCCTATGTTGCTCAAGTTTGGGGTAGGGTTGATAAAAAGACATTCCTTTGCCATCAAGAGTGATGCTACACTGGGTCATACAAGAGTTTCACAACTACAAGGACATGTACAGTCTTAGAGATTCATTCAGGCCCACACTGGTACTAGCAGTACCACAGGCTGAAACACAGCCTGTCCCTCCCGGACGCAGTTCTGCGTGGCTCCAAGAAAGGCATAAAGCTTTGACCTGAAGCACTGGCCTGGGGACTGCTGTGTTGCCTGAGATTGAGAGATGGGTGGTAAACATAATCCCTTGGGATCCAAAACTGTGATGAAGCTGGGTTGCACCTTACTCAAACATCTACAGGAAATTGTGTGGTTTGAGGGAGATGACACCTCAATCCCGCTCCCAGGCTGACACTGATGCTGGCTAAAACTTCAGTCCATCTCCCTGTCATGAAGGTTGCTGCCTACTGCCAGGAAAATCTGGAATCTCTATCAGCAATCTCTGGTGTGTAGAGGTGTTTGATTCTGCTTGGTGCTGGGTGCCCCACAGTATATCTAGCAATGAGCTCCCAGGAAATGTCTTGTGACATCATTGTTTCCTGGTCCCAGCAGATGGACTATTGATTCCCATTATGCTGTCTGGGTTTGGGAGAGGCATGGTGGAAACAGCCATGAGGCTAGCACTTACAAATTCTGAGTCCAGAAGTACTGGTCTGGGAGTAGGATCATGGAATTCTGTTTTGCACTTTGCTTCACTGCGGTCGGCCTAATACCAGATTTCAAACCTAAGGTTTGGATTTAATTTCCTGTCTTTCCTTTAGTTTATACTGTTCTATAACAAATGTAAGATGATGCATGTATAAGCAAAAGTGATTTAGTAGTTACATAATGGATATAGTAAATGACTTACACTACACTATTTACTTAAAAAATAGTAAGTAAGTAAATAGTTTCCAAAGGCAGTTTTTTGGAAGAGACCAATAAAATTAGTAAATTTCTACTGTAGCTAAACAAGATGAAGAGAAAGAAACAAATTATTAGTAACATAAATGAAAAACAAAAAAGTTATCAACACTAATCCCCTGAACATTAACAGAATAATAAAATTATATTATAAAACCCACCATATTTACAAATTGGATAACCTAGATGAAATTGACAAATTCTTTGAAAGATATACTCAGCTAAAACTAACACTAAGAAAAGTTGATCATCTGAATAAGATTATCTTTAAAATAAATTGAATCAATAACTAATAACCTTCTAGAATCATAAGCATCAAGCACAGTTGGGTCTACTAATATTTCTATCCGCCAAATATTTAATGCAGATGGAACAAATTTTCTATAATTTCTTCCAGAAAATTGTAGGGCATAGAACAATTCATAATTCATTGTGTGAGGCCAGGATTAACCTAGTACTAAACCAGAAGTGTCATTACAAGAAAGGAAAAATATACCTAAGCATTTGCCATAAATATAAGTAAAAATTTTCTCAAGAAAGGTTAACAAATTAATACAACATGTATAAAACAAAGTATACAATATGTTCATGTTAGATTCATTCCAGGTATACAATTGGTTGAATAATTATAGTATACGTACAATGCTGGCCCAACATTCTTAATTAACAAAAAAGATTAAAAATCATATGATCACAAATAAGATGCATGAAATTACTAAATAACACCTAATATCTTTTCTCAACAAAAAAAATCAGCCTAAGAATAGAAGAGAACTTCCTCAGGTTGAGAACAAATATCAACAAAATATCCTACAGTTACATCAGATTTAATTGTGACAAACTGGATGATTTTTCTAAGGGAATAAGTCAGAGATATCCACCCCACCATGTCTGTTCAGTATCATAATGAAAGTACTACCTAATAGAGTAAATCAAATAAAACAAGTAAAAGCGATATAGTTTGGAGAAAAAATAATGCTCTGTTTCCTCAGAGATGACATGACTGTTATGTAGGAAGTCCCAAAGAATTATTAAGAACAACTCTTGGATCTAATCCCCACACGTCTGTCAGATTGCCACACTGTCGGGGCTTGTGTGCTGCGATGAGGCTGAGAGCTCTGCCACTGTAACCTCGGACATAAGCAAGGTTACCCATGTTGGACAGGTTTTTCAGCTGAGCTTCCAGACTAAGACAGACTAGGGAGTAGGACCTGGTGAGCCACTCCTAAAACAACTAGCCATTGAAAACCCTATGAAGAGCAAAGAAACACTGTCAGATATAGTGCCGGAAAATGAGGCCCCCAGGATGGAAGGCAATCAAAAGACTATTGGGGAAGAATTGCCTCCTCCAAGGAGAGTCTACCATGATGACAGAAATGGAGTAAAGCCCCAGGGTGCTCAACTTGTTGATGTGGCACAACTCAAAATGAGGAGAAACAATTGTAAACATCCATTAATAATTGGAACATGGAATGTACGTAGTATGAACCTAGGAAAATTAGAAATCGTTAAAAGAGAAATGGAGTGCATAAACATTGACATTCTAGTCTTCAGTGAGCTAAAATGGACTGGCATAGGCCATTCTGACTCAGACAAACATATGATCTACTATGCTGGGAATGATAAACTAAAGAGAAATGGGGTTGCATTCACCATCAAAAAAGACATTTCAAGATCTGTCATGAAATACAATGTTGTCAGTGATAAAATAATATCCATACACCTAAAAGGAAGGCCAGTTAATATGATTATTATTCAAATTTATGCACCCACCACAAAGGCTACAAATGAGGAAAGGGAAGACTTCTATCAGCTTCTGCAATCTGAAATAGATCAAACATGCAATCAAGACATACTGATAATCACTGGTGACTGGAATGCAAAATTGGAAACAAAGAAGAAGGCTCGGGAGTTGGAAAATATGGTCTTGGTGACAGAAACGAAGCTGGAGATCGCATGATAGGATTTTGTCAGACCAATGACCTTTTCATTGAAAATACATTTTTTCAACTGCATAAATGGAGACTATACACATGGACTTCACCAGATGGAACATACAGGAATCAACATGACCACATATGTGGAAAGAGACCATGGAAAAGCTCTATACAAAATGTCAAAACAAGACCAAGTGCTGACAGTGGATCAGACCATCAACTTCTCATATGCAAGTTCAAGGTGAAGCTGAAGAAAATTAGAACAAGTATATGAGAGCCACGGTATGACCTTGAGTATATCCCACCTGAGTTCAGAGACCACCTCAAAAATAGGTTCAATGCATTAGATGCAAATAATAGGAGACCAGAAGAGTTGTGGCATGACATAAAAGATATCATTCAAGAAGGAAGCAAAAAGTTCTTAAAAAGACAAGAAAAAAAGAAAAGACCAAATTACATGTCAAAAGAGATGGTGGAACTTGCCCTTGAACGTCCAGCAGCTAAAGTAAAAGGAAGACATGATGAAGTTAGGGAACTAAAGAGAAGATTTCAGGAGGCAGCTCGAGAAGACAGAAACAAATACTATAATGACATGTGCAAGGAGCTGGAGGCAGAAAACCAAAAGGGAAGAACATGCTCTGTGTTTCTCAAGCTGAAGGAAGTGAAGAAAAACTTCAAGCTTCGAGTGGCAGTAGTGAAAGATTCTACAAGGAAAATATTAAATGATGCAGGAAACATCAAAAGAAGATGGGAAGAATACACAGAGTCATTATACAGGAAAGAATTGGTAGATGAAGAACCATTCCAAGAGGTTGCATATGAAGAGGAACCAATGGTGTTGAAGGACAGAACTGGAAGCTGCTTTGAAAGAACTGGCGAAACACAAGGCTCCAGGAATTGATGGGATACCAGTAGAGATGTTTCAACAAACAGATGCAGCACTGGAGATGTTAACATGTTTGTGTCAACAGGTTTGGAAAACAGCTACCTGGCCAAGTGACTGGAAGAGGTCCATATTGCCAAAAAAGGGAATCCAATTGAATATGCAAACTCTCTGACAATATCATTATATCACACGCCAGAAAAATCCTACTAAAGATCATTCACAAGTGACTGCAGCAGTATATAGACAGGGAATTACTGGAAAATCAAGTGGGATTCAGAAGGTGGCGGGGAACCAGGGACATCATTGCTGATGTCAGGTGGATATTAGCTGAAAGCACAGAATATCAGAAAGATGTATATTTATGTTTTATTGACTATGCAAGGGCATTTGATTGTGTGGATCATAATAAACTATGGATAACACATCAGAAAATGGGAATACCAGAACACCTAATTGTGCTCATGAGAAATCTGTACATGAACCAGGAGGCAGTTGTTCGAATAGAACAAGGAAACCCTGAGTGGTTTAAAGTTGAGAAAAGTTTCCATCAGGGCTGTATTCTTCCACCCTATCTCTTCAATTTATATGCTGAGCAAATAATCCAAGAAGCTGGATTTTATGAGGAAGAATGTGGCATCAAGATTGGAGGAAGACTCATTAACAACCTGCGTTATGCAGATGACACAACTCTGCTTGCTGAAAGTGAAGAGGATTTAAAACATTTACTGATGAAGATCAAAGATCATGGCCTTCAGTATGGGTTAGTACTAATCATCAACCAAACAAAAATCCTTACGACTAGGTCAGCATGCAATTTCACAATAATTGGAGAAAAGTTTGATGTTGTCCAAGATTTTGCTTTGCTTGGCTCAATAGTCAACACAAGTGGAAGCAGCAGTCAAGACATCAAGACACATTGCTCTAGGAAAAGCTGTGGCAAAAGATCTCTTTAGAGTATTGAAAAGCACAGATGTCACATTGAAGATGAAGGTGCCTCTGACTCATGCCATGGTATTTTCAGTGGCATCATTTGGTTGTGAAAGCTGGACATTGTGCAAGAGAGACAGAAAAAGAATTGATGCTTTTGACTTGTGGTGCTGGAGATGTCTATTGAATATACCATGGACTGCCAAAAGAACCAACAGATCTGTCCTAGAAGAAGTGCAACCAGAATGCTCCTAGGAAGCAAGAATGGCCAGACTGCATCTTACCCATTTCGGACATGTAGTGAGGAGAGATCAATCCCTGGAGAAGGACATCATTTTTGGGAGAGTGGCAGGTCAATGCAAAAGAGGAAAAACCTCCACCAGATGGATTGACACAGTGTCTGCAACAATGGGCTTAAACATCAATAAGATCATTTGCCTGGCACAGAATCGGGAAGTGTTTTGATCTGCTGTGCATAGGGTCGCTATGAATCGGACTTGACTCGATGGCACTTAATAACAAGAACAACAACAGCATTTCCTCCTTTCCCAACTTCTTTCTAATAATTATTTTTAGTATTCAAGAGTAATATTTGTACATAGATGTGACATATCCAGAAACAAAATCATAGTCAGAGACTATAAATATATATGATATGTTGGAAGGCTTTAACTACATAGTAAAGATAGTTGGAAAAAAAATGAAAAAAAAGGCAATGAGAAAAACTGAAGCTGGAGAAAGTCATCCATACCTGATGAGTGGTAAATTGACAGAATATTTCCCTCTATAAGAAGAAGTCTGAATACTCATTAGATGATGCTTTAAAATGTCAGTAATTGCATAGGCCAAATGAAAGGTGCAAAGGTTAAGTGTTTATGATTATTCATTCACTTTGAATTGTTATACTTTTATCTTTTGTGTTCTCATTATAATGTTGATTTCAGTTGTTTAAAGACCGTTTAACTTTTAAAAATTGGATGTTCAAGCAAGCTAAGTAATGCACCACATGACAACTAACAAAACTTACATTCTTCTGAGAAACTTGAATTATTTAAGAATAATTAGACCAGCTTTATGGCACACACCTATAATTTAGGCAGCTATGGCAGGATGATTGTCACACATTTTGGCCAGCCTGGGTTATATACCAAGACCCTGCCTCAAACAAAGAGAAAAGAATAATGGTTTTCCAGTTTTAAAAACAACATATCATTAACTATAAATCATAGTAGTAGCACTTAATATTAGCATATACCATGTGACAAATATTGTAATAAGAGCTTTACATATTTTATGTGCCCTTATCTTGAAAAAGTAATAATTATGTGGTGAAACTTTTATCCCCATTCTGGATATATAGAAATATGAATCTAGGTTGTATAGTAAGAATTCTCTATTTCACTAATTGTTTTATTTTTCTATACTAAGTTTTGTTCATTGGGAAGATCAACCAATCTCCAAATTCTAAAAAGGTAATATTTTCAAATAAAAGCCATAGGCATCAACTCTAGAAAAAGAATATTAGGTGACAAGTCATCATAAATTCATTATTTCTATACATGGGAATCCCCACACATATGTCAGTTTGCTGCACTGTGGGGGCTTCTGTGTTGCGATGAGGCTGAAAGTTATGCCACCTGTATCTCAGATACAAGCAGGGTCACCCATGGTGGACAGGTTTCAGCTGACCTTCCAGACTAACCACAGACTAGGGAGTAGGCACCAGCAAACCAGTCCCAAAACAACTAGACATTGAAAACTCTGTGTATAGCAAAGAAACACTGTCAGATATAGTGCCAGAAAATGAGCCCCCCAGGTTGGAAGGTACTCAAAAGACTACTGGGGAAGGGTTGCCTCCACAAAGTAGAGTCTACCTTGATGACAGAAATGGAGTAAAGCCCCAGGGTGCTCAACTTGCTGATGTGCCATGACTCAAAATAAGGAGAAACAAGTGTAAACATCCATTAATAATTGGAACATGAAATGTATGTAGTATGAATCTAAGAAAATTAGAAATTATTAAAAGAGAAATGGAGCACATAAACATTGATATCCTAGGCATCAGTGAGCTAAAATGGACTGGCATGGGCCACTTTGACTCAAATAATCATATGGTCTACTATGCTGGGAATGACAAATAAAGAGAAATGGGGTTGTATTCATCATCAGAAAAGACATCTCAAGATCTGTCCTGAAATACAATATTGTCAGTGATAGAATAATATCCATATGTCTACAAGGAAGGCCAATTAATATGATTATTATTCAAATTTATGCACCCGCCACTAAGGCCACAAATGAAGACAAGGAAGATTTCTACCAGCTTCTGCGAACTGAAAAAGATCAAACATGCAATCAAGATGTACTGATAATTACTGGTGACTGAACGTCAAGGTAAGAAACAAAGAAGAAGGATCAGTAGTTGGAAAATATGGTCTTGGTGACAGAAATGATGCAGGAAATCACATGATAGAATTTTGTCAGACCAATGACCTTTTCATTGAAAATACATTTTTTTAACAACATAAATGGCAGTTATACAAAGGGACATCACCAGATGGAACATACAGGAATCAAATTGACTATATATGTGGAAAGAGACGATGGAAAACCCCTATATTAAATGTCAAAACAAGAACAGGATCTGACCTCCAACTTCTCATATGCAAGTTCAAACTGAAGTTGAAGAAAATTAGATGAAGGTTTTGAAAGATAAGGTATGACCTTGAGCATATCCCTCCTGAGTTCAGAGACCACCTCTAGAATAGGTTTAATGCATTAGATACAAATGATAGGAGACCAGAAGAGTTGTGGCATGACATAAAAGATATCATTCACAAAGAAAGCAAAAAGTTATTGAAAAGACAAGAAAAAAAGAAAAGACCAAATTACATGTCAAAAGAGACACCGGAACTTGTCCTTGAATGTCCAGCAGCTAAAGTAAAAAGAAGACATAATGAAGTTAAGGATCTAAACAGAAGATTTCAAAAGGCAGCTCAAGAAGAAAAAAACAAATATTATAATGACATGTGCAAGGAGCTGGAGGCAGAAAACTAAAAGGGAAGAACATACTGTGTGTTTCTCAAGCTTAGAGAAGTGAAGAAAAATTTCAAGCCTCGAGTGGCAATGGTGAAAAATTCTACAAGGAAAATATTAAACGATACAGGAAACCTCCAAAGAATATGGAAGGAATACACAGGGTCATTATATAGAAAATAATTTGTAGATGACCAACCATTTCAAGAGGTTGCATATGAAGAGGAACTAGTGGTATTGAAGGACGAAGTGGAAACCGCCTTGAAAGATCTGGCAAAACACAAGGCTCCAGGAATTCATGAGATACCAATAGAGATGTTTCAACAAACAGATGCAGCACTGGATGTGTTAACATGTTTATGCCAACAGATTTGGAAAAGAGCTACCTGGCCAACTGACTGGAAGAGAACCATATTTGTGCCTATTCCCAAAAAAGGGTATCCAACTGAATGTGCAAACTATTGGACAATATCATTAATACCACACACCAGCAAAATCCTACTAAAGGTCATTCACAAGTGACTGCAGCAGTATACAGACAGGGAATTATTGGAAAATCAGAAGAGGGAGGGGAACCAGGGACATCATTGCTGATGTCAGGTGGATATTAGCCAAAAGCAGAGAATATCAGAAAGGTGCCTGTCTATGTTTTATTGACTATGCAAAGGCATTTGATTGTGTGGATCATAACAAATTATGGATAACACTTTGGAAAATGGGAATACCAGAGCACCTAATTGTACACATGAGAAATCTGCAGGAGGCAGTAATTTGAATAGAACAAGGAAACACAGCCTGGTTTAAAGTTGAGATTGGCATGTGTCAGGGCTATATACTTTCACCCTATCTCTTCAATTTATATGCTGAGCAAATAATCCGAGAAGCTGGATTTTATGAGGAAGAATGTGGCATCAAGATTGGAGGAAGACTCATTAACAACCTGCGTTACGCAGATGACACAACTCTGCTTGCTGAAAGTGAAGAGGATTTAAAACATTTACTGATGAAGGAGGAAGACTCATTAACAACCTGCGTTATGCAGATGACACAACTCTGCTTGCTGAAAGTGAAGAGGATTTAAAACATTTACTGATGAAGATCAAAGATCATAGCCTTCAATATGGGTTAGGACTAATCATCAACCAAACAAATTCCTTACAACTGGGTCAGCACGCAACTTCACAATTAATGGAGAAAAGATTGAGGTTGTCCAAGATTTTGCTTTGCTTGGCTCTATAATCAACACCCGTGGAAGCAGCAGTCAAGAAATCAAAAGATGCATTGCTCTAGGAAAAGCTGTGGCAAAGATCTCTTTAGAGTATTGAAAAGTATAGATGTCACATTGAAGACGAAGGTGTGTCTGACACATGCCATGGTATTTTCAGTGGCATCATTTGGTTGTGAAAGCTGGACATTGTGCAAGAGAGACAGAAAAAGAATTGATGCTTTTGACTTGTGGTGCTGGAGATGTCTATTGAATATACCATGGACTGCCAAAAGAACCAACAGATCTGTCCTAGAAGAAGTGCAACCAGAGTGCTCCTAGGAAGCAAGAATGGCCAGACTGCGTCTTACACATTTTGGACATGTAGTGAGGAGAGATCAATCCCTGGAGAAGGACATCATTTTTGGGAGAGTGGCAGGTCAATGCAAAAGAGGAAAACCCTCTACCAGATGGATTGACACAGTGTCTGCAACAATGGGTTTAAACATCAATAAGATAGTTTGCTTGGCACCGAATCAGGAAGTATTTCGATCTGCTGTACACAAGGTTGCTATGGGTCAGTCTTTGCTCAGTGGCACGTAACAAGAACAACATATGTGGGAAAGGAGATAAATAAACTCTTTTAGTTATACTCTAGCGAAAGTTAGTTTTCCAACCAAATGGGTAAAGAGGATTGAAAATTTCCCTGTTATCTAATATAGGGATTTTGCACATCCAATTGTTTTTAAAAACCTCTTTGTAGCTCTGTTTTAAGGAAGATTCTCCATATTTTAAGAGTAACATTGTTATTGTTGTTAGGTGCCATTGAGTTGGTATACAACTCATAGCAACCCTACATATAAGAAGCGAAACCCTACTGTCAGTGAATCTCTGCTATTCATAGGGTTTTCAATGGCAGATTGATTTCTGGGAGTGGGTTGTCTGGTCCTTCTCCCAAACCCACAGCATCTGGTGTTCACTGGTGGTCTCCCATCCACATAGTAACCAGGCCCAACCCTGCTTAGTTTCTGAGATCTGATGGAATCCTATGCCACAGTTTTATAGCTGCAGGCCCAACAGTAACACCAGGAAAGTAAAATATAGGAAACTAAGACAGAACTCATAGCGACCCTCACAGGGTTTTCGATGGCTGACTGATTCGGGATTGCCTTGGGAATGGATTGCCAGGCCCTTCTCCCATTTTTGCGGTGCTGGGAATTGAACTATGAGTCGGATACCGACTTGACGTCACCTAACAACAACAACAAGACAGAACATACTTTTCTGTTTTAATCAAGAGTAGAAATAGAGGACATGATTTTATACTGAATTAAATGGTAGCCCATGATAGCTAGATTAATTTTATTACTTTTCTTTATATGTTTTTCCTTTTGGCTTTCTTGTTTACTTAATATGCAGCCTAGGCTAATCTTGCACTTCAACAATTCTCTTGTCTCAGCCTCCCAAGTGCTGAAATATACACATGTGCCACTACCTCTGTCTCAAAAAAATTTTTTTTTAAAGTTTCAATTCATA
>VMDO01030192.1:0-21627 GCA_007922755.1 Pedetes capensis | reverse complement strand
AGATCAGATGGTAAGAGCATTTTCCTGGCAAGCATGAGTCCTTGGGTTCAACACCTTAGTACTGAAAACAAAAATGACTCACTCGGCAAAAGGATGGAGCTTAATTCACTATCTGTTATTCAAATTCATTCTAACCTGTGCATTGCATCTTCTGTATTCTGACCTCTGATCTCAAGCATCATCTTCCAAAATGTCAGAAGTGCATTAATAGGCTCAATCTTCTAATCCTACATTGAGAAATTAAAAAGAAAGAGATTTCTAAACAATCTTAGCTGTCCAGGAACAGAAGAGATACTCTCATTACCAACAAGTTATCTGTTACTAAATACCCTTGAGCAACTTAATAATCATGCATTCACTGTATTTTAAAACTAAACAAGAATGTGAGGCAATAAAATATCATTTGTTTCCAATAAACTATCTTAGATGGATTGCAAAATGAATTAATGTATTATTTGGTAAGCAGCCTGAAAAATGGCTTCCAGTGATTCTTACCAACTGATATTCATGCCTTTCCTTTTGGAATGACGGTGGAAGAATGACCTTCCAAAGAATAAGATACAACAAAAATAAAGGGATGTCACTTCTATGATGGTGTTACAAAAAAGATGAGACTTGCATCTTCAGCTGTATTTATCATTCTCTCATTTGCTGACTCTGAGAAAAAAACATCTTCCATCTAGTAGTTGCCATATGAGCAGGTGAACATGTCAAGAAATTAAGATGTGCTGGCCTGGTGCCTCATGCCTGTATCCCAGAGACTTGGGAGCTGGAAGAAGGAGGATCACAGGTTTCAAACCAGAGGCAGCCTGTGCAACTTAGTGAAACCCTGTCTCAAAATAAAATAAAAAAAATTTAAATGGGGCTTGGAGTTCAGCTCAGTGGTAGCACACTTGCAAAGTATATGTGAGGTTCAAGTCCTCAGTACTGCAAAGGAAAAGAAATGAAAAGAAGAAAAGGAAAGGAAAGGGAAGGAAAGAAGGAAGGAAAGGAAAGGAGAAAAGAAGAGAGAAAAGAAAGAAAAAGAAGAAATAAAGAAAGAGAGAAGAGAAAAAAGAAAAAAGAAAAGAAAAGAAACTAAGATGCTTAGTTAGGATTGACCTTCCTCTAAGAGTGAGCAAGAAAATGAGATCCTCTATCCATCAGACTTTGAGAAATGAAACATTGCCAAAAATTCAGGTAGATTTAAAAGTGACTCCTACTGGCCCTTCCTTACCCCACTAGTTGAGTCCTCAGATAAGACCACAGCTCCCCATCCTTAACCTCCAAGACCAACTCTTCAAAGACCCCAAGGGAAAGGTTCTGAGCAAAACCACACTCAAATTCCTGACCCACAGAAAATATGAACCAATAAGTGTTTTAAGCTGTAATATTTGGACATAATTTTCTATGTAGCAATAAAAATTAATAAATTCTTACACATAAATATGTGAATAAGTTTTGATCCATGCATTTTTCTTAGACAGTAAAACATACACATTCCCTTCCTAATATATTAAAATTTATATTTTAATAAATACTAAAACCAAAAGGATCTAATATTTAACTTTCAGCCCACGGGAAACTTGCTATAAACACAAAAGCCAATTAAATGATTATTTTGAATAGTAAATTGTATAATGATCAAAGGATTCAAAATATTAATTCTTAAATGTATCAATATTCTATGCCTCCAAAGATTTTTCACAGGCAGTATTGTTCTAAGTCTTTTCATAACCCTGTAACATAGATATATTAAGTTTATTTATAGATGAAAACAAAACTCAAAGATTATGATCTCATACTCATATGACTCACACATTTTCCTGGAAAAGGCTTGAACTCAATCCTTACCCACTAAACTCTTCTGCATACTTCAAAACCCAATTTTATTCTAGGTTCCTCTCAATTTATCCCTGAACCTCACTGTTACGGAACAAATATTTATGTTCTCCCAAACCTCAGATGGACAAAACCTACCCCCAAAAATATGATTGTGCCTTTGAGAGGTAATTATGCTTAGATGAGGTCATGAAATCAGAATCCTCATGAATGTGATTAGTCCTTTTGTGAGTCCTAAAGGATCTTGTCTCTCTTTCCTCTCCACCATGTGAAATTACAATAAGAAGTCAGTAGTCTGAAAGTTGGAGGGGATCTGTCACTAGAAGTTAGCATTGCTGGCTACTTGATCTTGGACTATCATCCTCTAGAATATGAGAAATAAATTTCTGTTGTTTATAAACCACCTCGTCTATGGTGTTTTGTTATAGCTGCAGGAACTAAGATCTCTGTCATTAATTTATGTATTTATCTGCACATACACACATTTCTTTTAGAGTTTTCACAATATAATTCCTTTTCAATAGTGCAATCTTCCTCCTGACTATAAAATTCTCCTAGATATAAGCTATGTAATATTCTTTTTTATATCCTCAGTATGTGTTAAAATATTTCACATAGAACATGTACTTAATAAACGACCCTTACATTATTGAATAAAGAATTAAATTGTGCATTTTCAGTGGGAATGATATTGTTGTTCAGGGAAGGAAGTTGAAAAAAATCACATATAACATACATAATATATAGTTATGGGTATATTACAGTCCATGAGCAGGTATACAGTATATCTGTGAAATTAAGGTTTCATTAGGATTTAGCAAATTAGAAAAAAAATCCATAAAGAGCTTCTTAGAAAGTCAATAATGTTAAAAGTTTTAAAAAAATACAGTATTAAATGAACTGTAAAGTCACAGAGGGCTGGGATTTAGTTCAGTTGGTAGAGCGTCACTCTGTAGTCTCTGAGGTCCCAAGTTCGATTCCCAGCACCGCAAAAATGGGAGAAGGATGTGGCAACCCACTCCCAAGGCAATCCCGAAACAATCTGCCATTGAAAACCCTATGGGGGTCGCTGAGTCACATACGACTCAATGGCACCTAACAACAACAACAAAGTCACAGAGGCAGGACTTGAACATAAATTTTCTGGTTGAATTGAATATTCTTTATTTTATGCCTTAACTTTTTCAGTAACCAATAGAAAAGGAGAGAGAAATTTTACAAATTATCTTCTCTGAAAACTAAGATAATTCAAGAGTTATGCAATATAAAGGTAATTCTGTATCTTTTATTTAGATTATTTTTATTTCATTTCTCTATTTAAACTATCACTCAAAATCTGCTACCCCTTTTGAACTGTATGAAATGCCCATGTGCATGTACACTCCATACAAACACTTTATTTACATGAACCTTAATGACATGTCTAATTCAGTTCACCTGATGACCAAACTGATATAAAGTTCACTTTTATTTTTATATAATCATTTACGATTTTAAACACAATCATGTAGTCCAGGATTGGCAGGTACCATTTTTTTGTTATGTGGGAAGCTGATGATGGTAATTCTCCAATTTGCTCAGTAAAGTTAGCCTTTGCTATTTCCAGCCTGTTAACAATCACTCATGGTTCCTAGTGTAAATAGATCTCCTGCTGCCAAATCGGATTAACACTTTCTTTAGCCTTTTTGAATCATTTCATGACAAAAATCAATTGGTGGAGGTGCATTACAGCTGTCTGTCATCCATTTGAATCAGCTTCATCAGGACCATTTGTCAGAACTAGTGCCAAATACCTTAGAAAATTTGTCAAAATAATGGTAATGGCTGTTCAACATTCAGCGTATGGGAGATTTGTGCAACAGTCTCTGTCATAGAAAAATCAACACCATTGAATACCTGTTGTGAATTATTATTTGTAGAAGGCAGAATTGAAGATGTACGATCTGGATTCTAAAAATACATATGGTCTTCAGCTGAACAATGAGGAAGAATACTTAAATATACTATTTAAGAGTTGAAGACAAAGGCACAATGAACGCATACATTTATGACCATGAAATTCAACGATTCCTTTTTAAGTCTGCATCAATTTATCTTAAAAATAAAAGCTAACCTATCAAAGCAATTACTAGGCAGTTTCAAATATCCAATAATGTTTTGCACACTTATGTCCTATGGCATATTATTAATGATTGAAAATGTTTTTGACTGAAGAAAACATTTTCATTAAATGTATCTGTGTTGTATAGTCAACACTTTGCTCTGAAAATGACATCATCCAGTTGAAAAGTTCAGAAATCAGTAATTTCTCATTTTGATACTCTTAGTATTTCCCTTCCAGTAACTAAATAGAACTGTAGGGATTTTTTAAAGGAAGATAAAAATCAATGAGTTAAGTATTCCAGGATTGTATCTCCTTGAAAGAAAAGATAACAGTATCAAATATGTAGTCTGTATTCTAAGATAGAATAAAATTCCAAAATATTAATGAACGTATATGTTTATAGTGGGCTGGGATTTAGCTCAGTTGGTACAGCGCTGCGCTGCAGTCTCTGAGGTCCTGAGTTCAATTCCCAGCACCACAAAAATGGGAGAAGGGCCTGGCAATCCACTCCCAAGGCAATCCCGAAACAGTCAGCCATTGAAAACCCTATGAGGGTCTCTATGAGTCAGATACTGACTCAACGGCACCTAATAACAACTACAGCATATGTTTGTAGTAGTGCCTCTCCTCCAAAAAAAAAGATTGTTTTATCCCTGTCTGGACTGTTTTAGTCTCAGGTAAATCGTATATAAAAAACAAGAAACAACCATTTTCCTCACTTTTGAATGTACAAAATCCATCTTCTAGAAGAAACCAAAAGGACTTCTGTGTTTGAACAAAACAGAGAAATAGAAAACTATGTAAGAATATGAAAGAAAGATTCTAAACCCCACAGATCTAATAAACATTGCCTGGACTGGAACTGAAGAAAGAGGAGAAATCAAATGTTTTGAGTCTCTAAGAAAGAGCCACGTGCCCAGCAAGCTTTGTAATCTAACTATGAAAGAGAACTAGGCAGAAAGGGTTTGGGGTATCTAAAGTAGAAAGCACCTATCTCAACTCATTTGGGCTGCTCTAATAAAATGCAGTTCATGAGAGCTTATAAACAGAAATTCATTTCTCACAGCTCTAGAGGCTGGGAAAATAAAAACAATGCCCTGGCAGAGTTAGTGTCCGGTGAGGGACAGCTTCCTGATTCATACATGGTCCTTCTTACTGTGTCCTCGCATGATGGAAGGGACAAGGCAGCTCTCTGGAGCCTCTTTTATACAAGCGCTAACTCCATTGATTATGGCTGCATCCTCATCGCTTAATCACTTCCCAAAGTCTTCCCCTCTTAATAGCATCACATGAGTGATTAGGTCTTAACAAATGAATTGAAGGTGAGGGCAAACACTGAAACCCCTGCAATATCTCGCCTTCCTCCTGAGCAGAAACTGAGGAAGAAATAAAAACCCAGAGTAAAAATGTCTGTGGGACGTATCAAGGCAGATGGACTGAGATAAATTAAGAGAATTCTCCCATGCCTCAATATGGACCTATGAAAGCAAAAGATCTCCCCTATCCTTGAGTGTAGCATGAAACAAGTACAGATACTAGGTAACATCACCCAGGGTCTTGGAGCGCAGTGGAGGGCAAAGAGACAATATAACAATCTCAATGAATTGACAGAGTTGAAAAAAAAGCATAAAAATAGACAAGAAGAACACAGTAGTGACCTGTATGGTTGACTCTCCTTAACCTGGGTGGGATAATGGATTCAAGAATGGGCTGCTGATAGGAGAAAACTGGATACCTCTCCTGTGCCTCTTTTCTTTCCCTTCCTTGTTAATTACAAACAAATGTTTTGTTTGACAAGAATTTTCGTTATTTCATAATTGTTTTCTTTCCTTCCCATGAGTTACCCTGTGAATGAAGACTAGACTCCTCTCTTCTTCAGTCCCCAGTGTCAAAGAGGGGCTTCAGACCCAATCAATCTCATTCACAGCAAATGCTCTAGACTTTAATGCAAATTATTGTCATCCTGCCCTCACTTTAACAACCTCTTTTCCATGTGCAGGTGTTGGACAGTGACTCCAAAGGGGAAAAATAGGAAGAAGGATGGTTAACACTGGGTGGTGCTCTTTAGGTATGTTCTACACCCAAATCCTACTTCCAGTTGTGCTGCCTTTACTCTTCACCATCTCCCACGGGAAAATTCACAGTACATTTTCCACATTAGGCATTTTCCACTTTCACGTTGCCTATCTCGATAAATGATGATAACCAGGATGGGCTGGGATGGTGGGATTCTGTAGGGCTCACAGCAACTGAAGGTGGCAAAACTACAGAACAAAGCAAAGGCAGAGTAGCTCTGATGAGGTGTTGGAGGTGGAAATGGTATCTGATATCCCTCAAAGTAAGAAGGCTTACAAGTGGGTTATAAAGTTGAAATTCAGAGTCATAATGAGAGCAGGTCAGGAACCAAGCAGATAGAGAGATAGGGCAGCTTAGAGCAACTGTCAGTCTGAAATTTGCTATTTTAAGAGGCAGCTAACCATTAGAAAATGAGTTATTTCTACCCAACAAAAAAGGAATATTATGAGGAAAATGTACCCGAAATGAGCCTGGCACCTTCTATATCCATTCAGAGTAATTTTGGACCTTTGGCTTTGTTCATGGTTTGCTGTACTCCTATTCTGAATCTGGCAGTTTCTGAACTTTTTGTATTTGTCTCAAGATTTTTGTTCTGAGATCATTTCTAAAACACTAAGACATAATTACTTCTGGGTTTGTAGTGTTCCTTTTAGCATGCTTGTCCTCACTTTCTAACACTTTCCTCTCTGGTCTTTTTGAATAACCTTTCCATTGACCCCACCTTATCCCCTTTTACACCCCCATGCAGTACATGATGAAAGCAATGTGCCATGGAGATTTTAAATTCTTTATCTAATATAGTAAATAATAACTGAATAAACCCTGAAGAGAACAAGCAAATTTGACAGTTTACTGGTAAGAAAATCTGATAAGTAACTGTAAAAGGACTGGAGAAGGACTGCAGGAAAGAGTGTTGATTTTAGGCATTTTATTTTTAGTTCAGTAGAAGTTCCTAGAAAGCAAGTAGCAATTTAGAATATCATAATTTCTGGTGACAGAGTCTTATTTTCTTCATCTTTGAGCCTCATAATAGCTATTGCAATCATTTAGACAAAGTACACATCCTAAAAGATTATTTACTCTAATTATGTATAAGACAAATTTATATAAATACCATTGGAAATTTAATATCTTAATCTACCCAAATAAATACATGGTACCATATGATGAGTCTCTAATTCTCCCCTCAATTCCAATGGTCAACATCAACAATTTCTAATTAGGCAATTTGTCATTTGTAGATGTGTTTACGTCATTAACTAAAATGGTTTTATTTTGCTGATCTAATTTAATCAGCCATTGAAAACTCTCTGAGAGTTGCTATGAGTTAGACTCAACTTGATGGCACCTGACAATAGCAACAATTTTTAAAAGTATTATTTTTAAAAATAAACAGAATTCTAGTAAAAGTGTATTACAGTGATCTTCATATTAACTTAAAAAGCCAATCCAAAAAGAAAACTAACTTTATAAACTTTTCTGTTTTCAACTAATATAAACATTTTAAGAACTGGTTCAAGGTGAGGTGCCATGGCACACACCTGTAATCTGAGTAATTTGGGAGGTAAGGCAGGAGTATCATAAGTTCAAGGCCAGAGGCAGCCTGTGCAACTTGGGAAATCCCTGTCTCAAAATTAAAATAAAAAAGAGGTGGAGAGTACAACTCAGTAGTAGAGCACTTACCTAGCATCTGTGATGCCCTGGGTTCAACCTTCCAGTACTGAAAAACAAAAACAACAACAACAACAATAAAAGAATCTGGTTTAATGATAATGCATTTAAAATGGCAAATATTTAAAACGTTGTTGTTGTGTTCTGTTGAGTTATGTCCGACTCATAGCAACCCTCATAGGGTTTTCAATGGTAGATTGTTTCGGGATTGCCTTGGGAGTAGGTTGCCATGTCCTTCTCCCATTTTTGCGGTGGTAGGAATCGAACTTGGGACCTCAGAGACAGCAGAGCAGCGTTCTATCAACTGAGCTAAATCCCAGCCCATTTAAAACATTAGGACATCCTAACTACAAAATCATCATTTTGTGTTTCTATTTACTGCCAAAATTTTGAAAAACATTGACTACTTTCTCCACAAAACTATACACATGGACACCAAAAGAAAGAGAGAAAGAAAGAAAGAAAGAAAGAAAGAAAGAAAGAAAGAAAGAAAGAAAGAAAGAAAGAAAGAAAGAAAGACAAGAAGAAAAGAAGGAAGGAAGGAGGGAAGGGAGGAGAAGAAAAGAAAAGAAAGGAAAGGAAAAGGAAAAGAAAATAAAAAAGAAGAAAACCTACCAAGAGCCTAAGCTAACATTAGAATATGATTCTGTACTAAGGCATTATTTGGAATCATAAATAAATAAAATAAATAAGACCTTTACAACTCCCAAGAAACTTGGAAACAGAAATATGTATAGAAATCCTTTTTCTCCAAAATGAGAGATCAGTTATAAAGAAAATAAATATAAATGCTAATCCAAATCTGAAGTTTTCCTTTTGAAATCTCATTGGATACTATTTAAGAAAAATGATTTAATAGTTCTTGAAATATGTGCTTTAGAAAATCTAGCTTAAAAAGTGCTCACTTTTTATCATATCAAAGCAAAGTAAATCTCTGTGCTCTCCAAAATAATTCTTTGCTCCATTAAATCCCAACTATATGGAGTGATTTCTATTTGGACAATATTCATTTTCATTCAATGGTAATACATAATACTGTAAAACACAAATGTCATAATTTATTCTGGCCAAATATTTTGCTCTAACCTTTACGCGTCTCTGGATACGATGATTTTCCAATATAACTAATATTACCAAGATTCATTACAGTAACTTCCCAAAAGAAATATAGTTACTATCAAGGCAAAGATTTCCAAAATGATGTATAACCAGGAAAATATGATCATAGAGAACTAAAAAAGTTAAAACAATTGATCCTCTAAGTAGTCATGTGCTTCAGAGGGGAAAAATTGCATTCTATTTAAGGACAAAAATATAATCATATTTCAATTTTGTAAAATATTCTTATTTATATTTTAATTGATATTTAGATATTATAAAAATATTATAACAGTCCAAATATATTTCTACATCACCTTTTTATGTGACACTAAAAATGCATCATATCTAAATGTGTCTTCAGATTGCCACTAGGGGATGATTTTACATGATAAGTTAATTATAAAATAGTCTTTTATCTGTAAATTGTTTTCAGGGTTTTTTAGCTATGGCATTCTGATTTTAAGAAAAGAGTTCAATATACTTAAGAAGGTTACTAATAAGTAGTGTTATTACAAATATTTAAAACAAAGTTTTAATGGGTATGTTTACTAGACAAAAATGGAGTGAATGATACAAGGTGGCTCTTATGTCTGCAAAAATTACAATATTATGTCTTTCGGAAATTCGAAAAAGTAGGTCCATTCAGGATATAACATCTGGAATTCACTTCAAAATAATCCAGGGGTTGAGGAGGGAGGTAACAGATGAAACAAGACTAGCCATGAACAGATAATTGTTAATGTCAAGTGTTGAACAAATAGTGGGATGTAGGGGGACAGAAAAGCAGAATCACTATATTTTTGCCTATTTATGTATGTATTTGAGACAAAAAGTTTTAAAAATTGTATGCCCCCATGTTCCTTTAAATAATTACATATGTAGTATATATTTTAAGAGAAAATTTGTCTAAAAATTATATTATGTGAATCTAATTATGCTCATTAACCTTAATTTAGCAGAAAATAAGAGATTTTCTCAGAAATGTGTCTATATTGATCATTTATATATGGGCAATTTTTAAATTCATAATAGAATAAGACTTAGATAAAGAAATATTTCAATAAAACATTCTTTTCAAAATAATCTTTTCTACCATATCTAATATATCATTCTAGTCAAAATGTGTCATGAATAGTTTGTCAGTATACTCAACCCTCACTTATTTCTCTGTATGGTTGGTGAACTAATGAAGACCATATTTGAATTGTTATGTTGTTGTTAGGTGCTGTTGAGTCATGTCCAACTCATAGCAAACCTCATAGGGTTTTCAATGGTTGATTGTTTCAGGATTGCCTTGGGAGTGGATTGCCACATCCTTTTCCCATTTTTGCAGTGCTGGGAATCGAACCCAGGACCTCAGAGGCTGCAGAGTGGTGCTCTACTGAGCTAACTCCCAGCCCCCATATTAGAATTAGAAATAGCTAAATTAAAAGTGAATTCCTGGAACCATGAGGTCCAAGTGAGCATTCCATAGACAAGTTATCTTTTGCTTATTTACATGTCTACCAATGCAAATAAGAAGAGTACAGTTTGAACTAATAACATAACAAGATCTATAAACATTAACATTTATGGAAGGCCTACTGAGTCCCAGGCCTTCTTTATAGCTATGTCTCTTTTAATTCTCTTAACAATCTTTGAGGTGAATATTGCTTAATCTCTATAATATAAAGAAGAACAAGAATTCTCAGAGAGGATGCTTACCCCAGAACTCATAGTGAGGGATAAAGCCAGGAATCAGACCCAGATCATTCTATCTGAAGCCAATACACTTAAACACATTATTGGCCACCAGCATATTAGTTTTATGTAGAATAAATTGTTAGACTCTATATGAATTTTCCTCAAAAGTAAATTTCAAAATATCATAATTTAAGATGGCAGTAGTATAGTTTCTACATGTATTAGTTAATATTAAGTACATATGTAAGATATTAGCTTTTACTGAACACATTTATATAATGTTTTATTTACTCATTCATTCAACAAAATTTACTGCACACTCTTTTACATAAGTTAGTGTACTATATTGTAGCTGGTAAAAATGTGCATATTTGATGGTTCTTCCTTAAATTTCTTACCTGTAGGGCCTGAAAATTGAGTATTCTTTTCATAATTTCAAAATAAAAATATAACCTACCCTCTATCCCAAAACTAGTATTTTAATTTTCTCTATCACTTGAAATCATTATTATTTTATGGCTAAATAATGAGAAATAAGCTCAATTTTATGATATATAATCAAGTAATTAGTTATCAAAAAGTGAATGTATTTTAGTGTTCAACTGATTTTTGAAGATACAAGTGACATGCTGAAAATCATGACTAATAATGATTTTAAGTGCATATTAAAATTTATTCACCACTGTGATAAAAGCTTGTCCTCTCTAATACCTTTTCTGATAATTCAATCCAAATAATCACAAACACATTTTCAATTCATGTATTACTGGTTCAAAAGGGTAATTTAAAATCTGACCTTGACTTCATGTTATATCTCCCCATCAGATTCATGCCTGCATTGGACTGGAAGGTTACAATGGGTTTTTCCTCTATTTTTTTCTTTACATTTTTTTCTACTCCCTACCATAATACTCCCCAGGTATCTCTCAACTTTTCATGCTGCATGTTACTGTGATGCTGACAGCTATGCCACCATCATTTCAGATACCAGCAGGGCCACATACAGTAGAGAAGTTCAGGTTGAGCTTCTAGACTAAGATAGAATAGGGAGAAGGACCCAGAAGCCCACTCCCAAAAAATTATCCACTGAAAACCCTAGGAATAGCAGAGAAGCACTGTCAGATATAGGGCTGGATAATGAGCCTCCCTGTTTGGAAGGTGCTGAAAAGATGACTGAGGAAGAGCTGGATATTCACTGTAGAGCTGACCTTAATGACAGGAATGGAATAAAGCCCTTGGGAGCTCCATTTGCTGATGTGGCATGACTCGAAATAAGAAGAAACAACTGCAAATATCCATTAGTAATCAGAACATGGAATGTACATAGTGTTAACCTGGGAAAATTAGAAATCATCAAAAGGGAAATGGAGCACAAAAATATTGGTATTCAAGGCAACAGTGAGCTAACATGGACTAGTATGGGTCATTTTGAATCAGATAATCATATAGCCTACGATGCCAGGAAAGAAAAACTAAAGAGAAACAGGGTTGCATTCACCATCAAAAAAGGATATCTCAGGATCTGTCCTGAAGTAAAATGCTTTCAGGGATAGAAAAATACCCATACACCTACAAGGAAGGTCAGTTAATATAACTAGTATTCAAATATATGCAACCACCACTAAGGCAAAAAATGAAGCTCAAAAGTCAGAAGACCAGGTGCAGATGGTGGATCAGACCAGCAACTACTCATATGTGGGTTCAAACTGAAACTGAAGGAAATTAGAACAAGTATATGAGATCCAAGGTATTACTTTGAGTATATCCCACCTGAGTTTAGAAATCACCTCAAGAAGAGATTTGATGCATTACACACTAATGATTGAAGACCACACAAGTTGTGGCACAACATCAAAGACATCATTCATGAAGAAAGGAAAAAGTTATGAATAAGACAAAAGAGACTCTGAAACTTGCTCTTCAATGTCAAGCAACTAAAATGAAAGGAAGACATGATGAAATTAAAAACTAAACACGAGATTTCAAAGGGAAGCTCAAGAAGACAAAATCAAATATTATAATGACATGTGCAAAGAGTTGGAAATAGAAAACCAAAGGGGAAAAATACATTTTATTTTTCTCAAGACTTGAGGAATAAATGTAAGCCCTGAGTGGCAATAGTGACGGATTCTACAGGGAAAATATTAAATGATGCAGAAAATATCAAAAGAAGATGGAAGGAATATACAGAGTCATTATACTAGAAAGAATTGATGGATGATTAGCCATTTCAAGTGATTGCATAAGATCTGAAACCAATAGAACTGAAGGAAGAAATGGAAGCTGCCTTAAAGTAATAGGTAAAAACAAAGGCTCCAGGAATTGATGGAATACCAATTGAGATGTATCAACAAATAGATGCAGCATTGGAAGTGCTCACTTATTTATGCCAAGAGATTTGGAAAACCGCTACCTAGTCTACTAACTGGAAGAGACCCATATTTGTGCCTCTTCCCAAGAAATGGGATGCAACTTAATGTGGAAATTACTGAACAATATCATTAATACCATACCCAAGTAAAATTGTGCTAAAGATCATCTAAAAGTGACTGCAGCCGATTTAAACAGGTAACTGCCTAAAACTCAAGCCAGGATCAGAAAAGGACACAGAACCATGAACATGATTGCTGATGTCAGATGGATATTAGCCAAAAGCAGAGCATACCAGAAAGATTTCTATGTTTTATCAACTATGCAAAGGCATTTGACTGTGTAGATCACTACAAATTTTGGATAACAGTGTGAAGATTGGGAATACCAGAGTACTCAATTGTACTCACATGGACTCTATACATGAACCAGAATGCAGTTGTTCAAACAGAACAAGGAAACATTGCCTGGTGTAAAAGCAAGAACTGTGTGTGTGTGTGTGTGTGTGTGTGTGTGTGTGTGTGTGTGTGTGTATGTCAGGGCTGTATCCTTTTATCACATCTCTTCAGTCTGTATGCTGAGCAAATAATTTGAGAAGATGGACTTTATGAAGAACATGGCATCAGAATTCAAGGAAGACTCACTAATAACCTGTGTTATGCAGATAACACAACTTTGCTTGCTGAAATTGAAGATGATTTGAAACATGTACTGATGAAGATCAAAGAACACAGTATTCAGTATGGATTGCACTTCAATATCAGGAAACAAAAATCCTTACAACTGTGTTAATAACAACTTCATGATAAATGGAGGAAAAACTGAGGTTGATCAAGATTTTGCTTTACTTACTTCTAAAATCAACATCCATGGAAGCAGCAGTCAAAAAATCAGAAGATGCTTTCCATTGGGAAAAGCTGTTGCAAAAAAATTTCTTCAAAGCATTGAAAAGTAAAGATGTCACATTGAAGGCAAAGGTGCACCTGACTCATGCCATGAAGTTTTCAGTCACATCATATGCTTATGAAAGCTAGACAATGAATAAGGGAGAAAGGAGAAGAGTTGATACATTTGAATTATGGTGCTGGAGACAAATATTGAACATGCCGTGAATTGCCAAAAGAACCAACAGATCTGTCCTAGAAGTGCAACCAGAGTGCTCCTTGGAAGTAAAGATGGCTAGACTGTGTCTGAAATATTTTGGACATGTTTGCAGGAGGGACCATCCCTGAAGAAGGACATCATGTTTGGGATTAGTGGCAGGTCAAGGAAAAAAAGGATGATCCTCAACTAGACAGATTGATACAATGTCTGCAACAATAGGCTTAAACATAAAAAAGATCATGTGTCTGGCACAGAATCAAACAGAGTTTCGTACTGTTGTATATAGGGTCACTATGATTCAAACCCAACTCAAGGGCACCTAACAACCACAACCACCACCCCCATCCCAACTTTGCTAGTTATCTTGTACTCCCTCATATACTCCAGCCACCCTGCTCCTATATACTCATCCAAATGAATTGAAAACTTATATTCAGGTAAAAGAAGTAAATTTTTTACACAAATATTTACCGCTGCTCTTTTCAGAGACATTAAAACCTGGAAACAATCTAGACATTCTTCAATAAGGAAATGAATAACCAAATTTTGGTACTATAGTGTAATAATGTTAATTTTAAAAAACTAGATTTACACACAAAATGGTGAGGGTTAAGGTTTTTTTGCTAAGTAAAAGAAGCTAAGAAAAAATTGTCTACATGTTGTCTGACTCTGTGTGACATTTCTGAAAATGCAAACCTGAAGGAACAGAAAAGAGACCGGTGATCGACTGAGGGTTGGAGGTTGTGGGAAGGGGCCACACAGCACCTTCTTAGAAGAGCTCTAGATGGCCCTAGAATGGTAGATATATGGCTTCATATTCACCAAACCCATAGGACATCTATACATCACAAAGAGTTAGTTTTATATATTTTGAATAGGTAAACTTGAAAAGTTTCAATCAACCAAGATGTCAAGGGAGTATGGGAAAGAAAGCAGACTGTGATCACTGAATATATCAGTATTAAAATACATGGCATAATCTTGTTGAAAGGGTAGAAAATTTCCTAAATTACTCTGAAAATAAGATGTTGTGTTTACACTATAAGTCTAAAGGTAAAAAGAACTAGGCACAAACACTGTATTCGAGTTGGTAAATTATTTCTCACAGCAGTACACTTTAATAATTCTGAAATTAATTCCTATGTATACTAGAGCTGAACAAATAAGTAAATATATTGTCAATAATGAGAGGCATTTTTCTCACCATAGGACAGAAAGGTTATGGATAAGCAAAATAGGACTGCTAGAATAAACCCTGGTGCTGGACTGAAGTTGGCTATATCAATATGAATTCATGTTTATTTAAAAAAAATCAATTGCTATAGAGATAAATGTAGATATATGCCTATGTATTTCCAGCTCTGTCCACCGCAAGGACACAGAAAAAGACACAACCCAGTAGCAAAGGGCACACCTAGCCCTCAGCTATAAATTTCTATATCATTCTCCAAAAAGGTAAATAAGTACTTTATGGAGAAATGGATGACTGTAGCATTGACCAGGAAAAAGACAAGGTGCACCTGGAACATATAGTAGTACCAGAAACTAAAAAACTACTCAAAACACAAAAGGATTGGGTGCAACAATGGGACACAGGGGCCAGCCTGTGAAAAATAAAATAAAGTAGTACTGGATAACTTCTGAAAAGTCACCATTAAACACAGCAATAATTATTACCTCAGGAAAGATTCACTGCTAAATACTAAAATTAATGAGAGAAACCTTAAGAAAAAAAGCATATTTATATAGCTCTTGTTGTTGTCAGGTGACTTCAATTTGGTGTCCAACTCATAGCAACCCTACATACAGCAGATGAAACACTATTCTTACTGCTTCTCTGCTATTCATAGGGTTTTCAATGGCAGATTGTTTTGTTTTGTATTTTTTTGGGGGGGTTGCTGTGTCCTTCTCCCAAGCCTATAGCACCTGGTGTTCCCGGCCGGTCTCCCATCCAAGTACTAACTAGGCCAGACCCTGCTTAGCTTCCGAGATCTGATGGGATAAGACGCTACAGTGGTATAGCTGCAGGCTATATAGCTCTCATCTCTCCTAAAATATTTATTAGTTACTGTGATGATTTTAACTTATGCCCACACAGTGTTTGAAAGTCCTTCCTTCAGGGTAATTGGACTTGGTAACTCCTTTCTAAGGAACGGGATAGGAGTTAACTAGTTTTATTAGAGCATACATTGGAACATGTTTATGTACTCTGTATGTCTACTTTCCTGCTAAACAGGCTGAGTTAAATTGTGATAGAAACCATGTGGCTGACAAAGCCCAAAATGTTTATTACCTGGTTTTTTTTATAGAAAATGTTTTTCAGATCTTAGATGAAAGAAAGAAAGAAAGAAAGAAAGAGAAGAAAGAGAGAGAGAGAGAGACAGAAGAAAGAGAAAGAAGAAAAGAGAAGAAAGAAAGAAAGAAAGAAAGAGAGAGAGAGAGAGAGAAGAAAGAGAGAAGGAGGGGAAGAAAGGAAGGAAGGAAGGAAGGAAAAGAAAGAAGGAAAGAAAGAAAGAAAGAAAGAAAGAAAGAAAGAAAGAAAGAGAGAGAGAGAGAGAGAGAGAGAGAGAGAGAGAGAGAAAGATAGATATTACAGTGGTGAATCCTGGCCGACCCTATCTTAGCCAAGTGATCAAGGTTGGCATCCTCAGTGACAAGTCATGCTGATATTATGGACACTGACATGATAAGAGGAAAACAGCACATCATCACTCTCCTATTCCTCCCCTCAGTCCATAGCCATTTTTCTTCAAACTGGCAAGATCATGAAAAATAAAGGAATTTAGAAAAATTATCACAGATAGGAGGAGACTAAGAAACCATCATGTCAGAAGCAATGTGGAATCCTAGATTGGATTTTGGAACAGAATGAAAGCATAACTCTGCATAAAGGCTGCAATTTTCCTAATAATATTGTGCCAGTGTTAGTTTCTTAGTTTTGATATTGTATGTGATACTATCATCCTGGGAATCTGAGTAAAGATATTTGGAAACTGTAGTATTTTTGCCATACTTGTATAGGTCTAAAATTAATTCAAAGGGGAAACTTATTTAAAAAAATAATAAGATACAGACTTTCCGCAAACTACATTGTTAAGGTGGGCAAAAGCTAAAAACTAAGGAGCAAGAAAGAAGTAGCTATGTGGGTACTTCTGAAGAATAATCATATATTGAGACAGAGATAACTTTGATTTTGTTCTGTGAAATTACAGCATTAGGATGTTACAATTCTCAGGCTCAGATGCCCATGTGATGGCTACAAAAGGAAACAGATTTTTTAAATTAAAGAAAGACAGCCAAAGATCAAATATGATGCCATTTTTTAACCAATCACACACCATTGGACTTCCAACTGCACAAGTGAAGGAATTCACTTATATTACTTAAAAAGGCAAAATGAGCTCCATTTTCAACATCTCACTATAATGACAATGAGAAAAAAGTGATTGCGGCAATAAACTCAAACATTAAAAGATTGTGTGCTTGACACAGTGTCAGGGAGTGTTTTGTTCTTCTATACACAGGGTCACTATGAGTCAGATCCAACTTGACAGCACCCAGCAACAACAATCAGAATGACCAAGCTATTCAAAATTTTTCTCCCCATTTGTTAAAGGACTGTCATCACTAAACTATAATAAATGCTTAAAATATGGAAAGTAATTATTTGCAAACAGATTTTAATACCAATGAATAATTCTACTTATGAAACTATAGTTCAATATCATGTTGAAGGTATAAGAAAGAAGAAATTCATCTGTATGAACATACCTGTGGGCAAAACTATATGTATACCTAACATTATGACTTTGGGAATTCTCTTGAATTCTCTGAATTTCTGTTGCTTTATCTGGAAGATTAATATAATAAACTTTCCCTCAGGTATTATGTGAAGGTACAAAGGAAATAACAGATATAAAAGCACTTGGGAAATTTTGAAATATGATGTAAACATAAGAGTTTGGTTTTGTCTGCTGGCAGAACAAATGATGTAGTTACTAGGCCACAGGCTAGTATTTTAAGTCATCAAAGGGCTCCCTTATCCAAATAGGGAGAAAATAATATATGTAAGGAAGAAATTGTATTGTCACTGGGAAATGCAGACAGGAGCTATAGATATATGAATTATACATATAAATATACAATGGCAGAAAAGGTTAGACCAAGAAATGCAGTTTATAATGATTTTGTGGCTTTTTAACCAATTTTGTTGAGGTATAATTGGCAATAAACCACAGGTTCAGAAAATGTAAAATTTGAAAAGGTTGAATGTATGTATTTGACCATCTACCTATCACCACAATTGTACATGAGCATGGCTGTCATCACCTCAAATCTCCTCACATCACTTTTTAATCTTTTCTTCTTCACACTTCTTGTCTCCTTCCCCTATTTCCAAGAAAGAAATGACTGTATATGATATGGTTTTGATCCAAAATATGGAAGTATCATGTAAATATGCTCTTAAGCAAAATTTACAGGTCTTTCATTAAATTTTAGTTCCCTCCTTTCATTTTTTTAATATAAAGACCCACACCTATAATATAAAGGGATATGTGTGTGTCAGATTACTCACATAGTAACAAATTGTGTGGCTTCCCTTTTCTAGTACTTAATAGAGTTCAGAACTACTGTGGAGTTTGGGGGGCTTGAGTAATATGTGTGCAGCCTAGGTAGTAATTTAGTCTGTTAGCCTGGCAATGTGAGATAAGTGCACCTGCCAGTGGAGCCCAGGATGTCATTCATCCTGTCACTACATACATATTGTCAGTACCATGACATCATGACATTTCTCCTCCCAATCTCTGCTTCCTTCAACTTTTTCTTACTTCTTGCAATAAACTGCAGTACTGTTTTTTGCTCATGAAAAGTACAACCTCTAATTTTAGATGCAACACTGATGGAAGAAACTATAATTTGTCCTCTTTATGTCATAATTACTTCTATGATCTTATGTTGTTGTTGTTGTTGTTGTTGTTGTTGTTGTTGTTGTTGTTGTTGTTAGGTGCTATGGAGTCGGGTCCGACTCAGAGAGACCCTGCATACAACAGAACAAAACACTGCCCGACACTGTGCCATGCCCGGAACCTACTGTCAGTGTTTCTCTGCTATTCATTGGGTTTTCAAAGGCAGACTCTTTCAGGAGTGGATTGCCAGGTCCTTCTCCCTAGCCTGCAGCACCTAGTGTTTCCAGGTGGTCTCCCATCCAAAGACTAACCAGGCCCACCCTACTTAGCTTCTGGCATCAGGTGGGATTGGATGCAAGGGTGCTATGGTTGCAGACTATGTTGTTATAGAGAAGTATAATGAGTCTAACAACAATTTTCAAAACAAGGATTTGAAACAAGATACAAGAGATTTAGAGTTTTTTCATCCTCTTAAATAACCTATTTGACCATAAGTAATGTAATTTTATATTATTATAATGTTTTGGGAGGGTTGTGGGGTTCTTGTTTGTTGTATTTTGTTTCTTGTCATACTAGAGGTTGACTCCAGGGCCTTGCACATGCAAGTCAAGTGCTCTACCACTGAGATGCACCCTGTCCTCTTTACATACTTTTTTTATTTTGAAACAAGTTCTCACTAAGCTGCACAGGTTGCCTCTGGCCTCAAACTTGCAATCTTTCTGCCTCAGCCTCCAGAGTCTCTGAGATTACAGGCTTGCACCACCATGTCTGACTTCTTACAATGTCTTAAATTGCATGGTTCGCTTCTGTACTTTTGCAAAATATAATTATAAATGACTCACAAATGAGTCCATAATACACAAACTGTGTTACTTCGATATTCAGAGTACTAAGTCAGTGTCTCCAGAGCTGGATCTTCTTCATCAATATAACAGAAATTGTCAAGAATGTGACTTTTATCTTCCTTATTTCTAATGCTTTTACCAATACATCTGAGGTCAAACTCTGCAGACAAATATGTCTCCATCTTTCCTAATTTCTTCTTCTAAGTTTTTTATAAATATGATTTCATGATCTTTTACATTCACAACTTTCATCTATTTAAGAATTTCTATTATATAGGCATGGGAGAAGGACCTGGCAATCCACTCCCAAGGCAATCCCGAAGCACTCAGCCATTGAAAACACTATGAGGGTCACTATGAGCTGGATACTGACTAGACAGCACCTAACAACAACAACAACATTATATAGGCATCTACAGCTATGCCACCCTGGTGTCCAATCATCAGATTTTAGAAGCTAAGCAGGGTTAAGCATGATTAGTCCTTGGATGGGAAACTACCTGGGAATACTGCGTGCTATAGGCTTGGGAGAAGGACCTGGCAGCCCACTTTAAAAACCATCAGCCATCAAAAAACCCATGAATATCAGAGAAGTACTGATAATAAACCAGGCAAGTCACAGTGTAGGGTAGTGTTTAATTCTGTTGTATATAGGGTCACTATGAGTTGGGACCCAAGTTGACAGCATCTAACAACAACAACAACATTATATAGGCAGCAGAGTTTCAAAGCATTTGCTTCAAAATAATAAACTTGAGAGAAAATATTTGTAAAACATGCATCCTATGAGGGATTAAAACTCAAACATAAGGAACTGGCTTAGCAATAAAGAACAGATGGTATATATACCATATATACATGCAAAGGATCTGAATAGACATGTTTTCCAAAGAAGCCAAACAAATGTCCAAAAAGTTTATGAAAAGGTCATCAACATCACTACTCACCAGGGAAATGCAAATAGAAATCACAATATCAGCTCACAAGAGAAGAATTTTTTTAAAAATTATGCTTTTAGAAGGTGTAGATGCGTGTGTAGGCAGGTTAATATTGACATTATACTAAACTATACAATTTCATGCCTGCACCCACAGCCCTGTGGCATCCAATCCCATCAGATCTTGGAAGCTAAGCAGGGTCAGGCCTGGTTAGCACTTGGATGGGAGATCTCCTGGGAACACCAGGTGCTGTAGGCTTGGGAGATGGACCGGCAACCAACTCCCAAAAATCAATTCTCCATTGAAAACCCTATGAACAGGCACTGACAATAGTGTTTCCCCTGTTGTATGTAGGGTCGCTGTGAGCCAGATATCGACTCCATGACACCTAACAACAACAATACTTTTGTTATAGGGACTCATATTTGACATATGAATAAAGATAAGTATATATTTTTAATAAAAATTATATTTATGTCAATAGTGAATACAATCATTTTCTACTCTTTAAAAATAGAAATGGAAGTGTTCAAAACAAATTCTTGATTTAAACAGTTTGGTAATTGAGTGAGTATTTGGATCTAGGGCTCTTGGATCTAGAAATGGTGCAGTAGGTAAGGAGCAGAAAAAATGTAACCAAATCACCGCAAATGACATTTTTCTTTTGCTCATTATGAAGAAATATACCTATATGTCCAATCTGGAATGGTGAATTTTAGACTCCTCTTTGCCATGATCATGTAATTTAACATTTGAATCAATGTTATACTGGAATTCTTATGAACTTCAAGAAACAAAGGATTGACCTTATGTTAAGGAAACTAAACATATAGGAATATGATGATTGTAAATCCAGGAGCATGAAAAAAATAAATTGGATCACTGCACCCATCCTGATCACCTAAATACTGATTCAGTTTACTTATGTTCTACTCAGGTGCTCAAATGTGAGAGAAAACCCAGGATGCATAAACAAATTTTTCTCAAACACTAGGTAACATCAAAAT
>VMDO01030191.1:0-21627 GCA_007922755.1 Pedetes capensis | reverse complement strand
ACCATAAATTTTAATGCCTAACCATAGTCTTCACATGAAAACATTTTCAATATTTCAAAAATATAAAGTGATATATAAATCACTGTTATAAGATATATTATTTATACAATTTAAAATATAAACATCATGGGTTTGTTTCATTTTTTTCATTAGTTCAATACTGTTTCTTATACTTTTCTGGGATTAAAGTAATGTTATTGAATGTGTAAGTTAAAAAAAACTGTTTTAAGTAAGTAGAAATTGCAGATATTTTCCCAGGATGTGAAATTTGATTATATTCTATAGAAGACAATTATCAGGTTGACATCTTTTTTCATGTATTACTTTAATATGAAATCATTGACTTGTTTTAATTTCTTAAAAACTCATACTTAAAGTTTGGCCTGAGTGAACATGGCATACTATGTGTTATTATCTTATATAAGCCTGTTCTGTTCTGTTTCATTATTGAAATCCCATGTACATAGAAATGGTTGATTGACAGTCTTGTTTTAGAATCAGAAGAGGGAATGAATAACTACAATTCCTGTTCACACAGAATATCAATGTTCTTTACATGGATCATTTAAACAACTGCTATCATATTCACACATACCAAATACCCACACTCATTGCATTCATGGAAATGATAGATCCAAAATGTATAATATGTACCCACTACTCTGACTTAAGAAAATTAATAAGTGCTACTAGAATATTAAATGTTTAGCATCAAATTGTTTAAAGGTATAAGGCTTATTTTTTCATTATTGTTACTCACTTAAAAATCTTATTTAAGAAGAAATATTGATCAAGGCTCTAAAACTATTAGTGCCTAAGACATATACATGTATTTATTCAAATGAATAGTTACTTTCCAAAAAGTTGTGCTGTTGCTCTAAGAATGTTTTCCATATTGTTGTTGAGGATATTCATGGAAATACAATGATGCTATAATCTAACTGCTGCTAATTAAGTATTATTCACATCTGGGGAGTCACATATTAATAAAGATAAAAAATCCAATATTTCATGTGGGATATTATTTTTACTAAATGAATCAGAAACTTCAATAATTCTCATATTGGAAATCTATTTTTCTTGATGAATATGAAAATATTAAGATATTGCTTAAAGTAGACCACTTTTCTCTCAAAAGAATAGGAAGTCTGAAGGCATTATTTATCAACTTCATGTAGATTCTCCATTCTAATACAGAATTACATTTCTATAAATTTTAATTAATTGTACAATATGTATGTGGTTAAGCACTGAAGTGCTTGTCAGTTCCTCTCACTTTTTAATCACTATTTCTACATATTTTAGATATTCTCATGGACTGCTACAAAACAACTCAGTTAATTTTAGCTAAACAATATCTATACTTGAAAGAATATGTTAACAGTTTTAATTAAAATTAGATTTGGCTAAAATTTAGATTTCATATTTCCTATTAGTTGCAAAGCCTGCATCTGTAGTTCTGTGACATCCGATCCTGTCAGATCTCCGAAGTTAAGCAGGGTCACACCTGGTTAGTATTTGGAAGGGAGACTGCCTGAGAACACCAGGTACTGTGGGATTGGAAGAAGATCCCAGCAACCCACACCCAGAAAAGCAATCAATTTTGATGGTGTGTGATATTAATGATATTGTCCGATAGTTTGCACATTCAGTTGGATCCTGTTTTTTGGGAATAGGCACAAACATGGATCTCTTCCAGTCAGTTGGCCAAGTAGCTGTTTTCCAAATCTGTTGGGACAAACATGTTAACACCTCCATTGCTGCATTTGTTTGTTGAAACATCTCTATTGGTATCCCATCAATTCCTGGAGCCTTGTGTTTTGCCAGTTCTTTCAAGGCAGCTTCCACTTCGTCCTTCAACACCATTGGTTCCTCTTCATATGCAACCTCTTGGAATGGTTGGTCATCTACCAATTCTTTCTTCTATAATGACTCTGTGTATACTTCCCATCTTCTTCTGATGTTTCCTTCATCATTTAATATTTTCCCTGTAGAATCTTTCACTACTGCCCCTGGAGGCTTGAATTTTTTTTTCACTTCCTTAAGCTTGAGAAACACAGAGCGTGTTCTTCCCTTTTGATTTTCTGCCTCCAGCTCCTTGCACATGTTATTATAATATTGGTTTTTGTCTTCTCGAGCTGCCTTCTGAAATCTTCTGTTTAGTTCCTTAACTTCATCATGTCTTCCTTTTGCTTTAGCTGCTCCACATTCAAGGGCAAGTTCTATTGTCTCTTTTGACATGTAATGTGGTCTTTTCTTTTTTTCTTATCTTTTTAAGAACACTTTGCTTCCTTCTTGAATGATATCTTTTATGTCATGCCACAACTCTTCTGGTCTCCTGTCATTTGTGTCTAATGCATTAAACCTATTTGTGAGGTGGTCTCTGAACTCAGGTGGGATATACTCAAGGTCATACCATGGCTCTCGTATACTTGTTCTAATTTTCTTCAGCTTCAGTTTGAACGTGCATATGAGAAGTTGATGGTCTGATCCACAGTCAGCACCGGGTCTTGTTTTGACATTTTGTAGAGAGCTTTTCCATTGTCTCTTTCCACATATGTAGTCAATTTGATTCCTGGATGTTCCATCTGGTGAAGTCCATGTGTATAGTCTCCATTTATGATGCTGAAAAAATGTATTTGCAATGTAAAGGTCATTGGTCTGACAAAATTCTATCATGCGATCAAAATTCTACTAAAGATCATTCAGAAGTGACTGCAGAGTATATAGACAGGGAATTACCAGAAAATCAAGTGGGATTCAGAAGAGGGCAGGGAACCAGGGACATCATTGGTGATGTCAGGTGGATATTAGCTGAAAGCAGAGAATATCAAAAAGATGTCTATCTATGTTTTATTGACTATGCAAATGCATTTGACTGTGTGGATCATAATAAATTATGGATAATACTTCAGAAAATTGGAATACCAGAGCACCTAATTGTACTCATGAGGAATCCGTACGTGAACCAGGAGGCAGTTGTTTGAATAGAACAAGGAAACACAGCCTGGCTTAAAGTTAAGAAAGGTGTTCATCCAGGCTGTATACTTTCACCCTATCTCTTTAATTTATGCGCTGAGCAAATTATCTGAGAAGCTGGACTTTACAAGGAAGAATGTGGCATCAAGATTGGAGGAAGACTCATTAACAACCTGTGTTATGCAGATGACACAACTCTGCTTGCTGAAAGTGAAGAGGATTTAAAACATTTACTGATGAAGATCAAAGATCATAGCCTTCAATATGTGTTGTGACTAAACATTAACAAAACAAAAATCCTTACAACTGGGTCAGCATGCAACTTCACAATGAATGGAGAAAAGATTGAGGTTGTCCAAGATTTTGCTTTGCTTGGCTCTATAATCAACACCCAGGGAAGCAGCAGTCAAGAAATCAAAAGATGCATTGCTCTAGGAAAAGCTGTGGCAAAAGATCTCTTTAGAGTATTGAAAAGCAAAGATGTCACATTGAAGACGAAGGTGCGTCTGACTAATGCCATGGTATTTTCAGTGGCATCATATGATTATCAAAGCTGGACATTGAACCAGGGAGACAGAAAAAGAATTGATGCTTTTGAATTGTGGTGCTGTAGACATCTATTGAATATACCATGGACTGGCAAAAGAACCAACAGATCCATCTTAAAAGAAGTGCAAACAGAGTACTCCTTGGAAGCAAGAATGGCCAGATTGCATCTTACACATTTCTGACATGTAGTCAGGAGAGATCAATCCCTAGAGAAAGACATCATGTTTGGGAGAATGGCATGTCAACACAAAAGAGGAAAACCCTCTATCAGATGGATTGACACAGTGTCTGCAACAACATAAATAAGATCTTAAATAAGATCAATAGATAAATAAGATCAAGATAAATAAGATCATAAATAAATAAGGGCTTAAACATAAATAAGATCGTTCGCCTGGCACAGAATTGGGAAGTGTTTTGATCTGCTATACATACGGTAGCTATGAGTTGGACTCGACTGGACGGCACCTAACAACAACAAACAACAAATATTAACTGTGAGTGTTTGCTGAAGAAGACATTTAAGGATTCATTAAGTTTTAAAAACCCTTTTTGGTGACATCGCTTTGAAGTACATGAAAAACCACTCTGAAAAGATCAGTGTTTCTGTTTCGTACTCTATTCAAATTCTGTGTTATATTTTGGGAGGGATGGAATTAGATGGCTGTTTATTCTATCCTCTATCCAGTCATTCAGTTGTTTGAGGAAGAAGGTCTGTGCACCTCCTTAGGATTATAATCTTTGGATGTCTATGTTCCTTCTCTTCTAGATTAGAATATATAAGGTACATATTCATAATTCCTGTGTTTTGTAACATCGTGACCTCTCCTTGTAAAACCTGCCTTGTTTCAATTCTGAACATTTCAGCCCAACTTAATTTAACACTATGAGTCATTGTGTGAGAGTAGTATGTGAAACACTTTTAGGAAAAAAAAAATCTTACTGTAAAAATCTGATTTTATTTAATTAAAATAATTAATTAGAATTAAATGAATTATTCTTTTCCATCAATTGTTGTTGTTAGGTGCTATTGAGTCGGTATCCAATTCATAACGACCCTCATAGGGTTTTCAATGGCTGACTGTTTTGGGATTGACTTGGGAGTGGATTGCCTGGCCCTTCTCCCATTTTTGTGGTTTTGGGAATCGAACTTGGGACCTCAGAGACGGCAGTGCAGCGCTCTACCAACTGAGCTAAATCCCAGCCCCTTTCCATCAATAACAGAATCTTTTTGTTCCTTCAAAATGAAGTTTCAATGTTATTAGGAGCACTTCATTAGCTGGAAGTGGTGGTTCCCACATGCAATCACAGCACTTGGGAGGTGAGGTTAGAGGACCATGAATTTGAGGCCAATCTGGGCTACATAAGGATTTGCAGGCCAGCCTTTCCTACATAGTGAGACTCTGTCTCAAAAACAAATAAAAAACTAAACAAAACAAACAAAAATAAAATATAGCACTGAGTTCCATATTTGTTCTGTTACAGCCACAGATCCCTTGGAGAATATCAACTATTGCCAGAAAAGAAAACACTTTGTTTGTAAATAAATTTGTATGTGGACTCTGAGTTAAATATGTTTTTGTGAGATGAGCTAACAGTAAACAGCAAAAATAGAGAAAAAATACCAAAATACTTAGGAAAAAATAATCTGCCACTCTCCATTTCTGTGTCTAAATGTTATCTGCTGCAGGTATCAGGGAAAGGAAGCTGTCAATCAGCTCTATTGCTGGAGTGAAGGAGTAGATGGTACAGTTTAATTTTATTATGGAAATTGATTTGCATCTTTTATATGTCTTGATTGAAATCTTTCCAGGTAATGGCATTGAAGAATACTCATAAAACTGCCATGACTGGGGTAATAACTATTATTATGATCAAATTTAATAAAAAAACTTGCCTGCAATATGGGACTATGAATAATTCATGTAAATGGTTGCTTAAAATGTGATAGAGAGGAAAAGACTTGTAGAAAAAATCTTAATGTATCCAGACAGGGATGATAATTGGTTTTTGCAAATAATGAATACTTCATGTACAAGCCAAGACTAACAAGGATAGAGGAGAAGACTCCACACACAAAAAACAATTCCATATACCTGATTTTTTGCAGGGAAAGTAGGATAGATGAGTTTTCAAAAAAGAACTGTCAGAAAATATATATTCTCAAATTATATTTAGAACACTACAATGCTTTTAAAAATAGACTTGAAGAATATATAAAATAAGTCTATATTGATATATTCATGACTAATCTGTAAAAAAATGAGTATTTTTTCCAGTGCTCTAATTTGGCATTTTTCTGTCTAGATTGTAAACAGTTTTTGAGGCACAGAAATCCAAATTAACCCTAAATAATTTTCATAAATTCAATATTGGAGCAATATTTTTTCTTAAAAAAAGAAGTGTAAAAAGGATTTCATTTTTGCAATATAGTTATCTCTGTAGCTATGATCAAATTTTATATTTGATGTTTGTTTCTAATTAATTTTAGTTAACTCTGTTAATTTTTTTCCTTCCTGCTTTTATTGTCTACCATCTGGTGGAAAAAAATGGCAATAGCAGATGAAGGTTTAAATATGTGTAATAAGACAAAAATTTTAATTGTAAATATGATCATCATGTAATACTGCTGACACATAGAGCAAGCTTGGTACCAAAATCTTTTCCTTATCACATGGAGATCCCTTACGATTCTGTCTATTTTCCTCTTTTGTTTATATATACAATATCCTTTATACTATATGAGTTCTGGGGAAAGTTGGGGCCAGTTTTAGAAAATTATTTCAAGGTAACTAAGATGCTTAGTTGCCCTGGACAGATTTATTTTATTTATATTTTTCAGTATAATTATTAATCATGTCTCTTTTCATTTTTATTAAATTAGAAAATAAATCTTATAGTAATTGTATATATGTTGTCGTTAGGTGCCCTGGAGTCAGTGTCCAACTAATAGCAACCCTACCTACAACAGGTGAAATACTATTGTCGGTGCTTGTCTGCTATTCATAGGGTTTTCAATGTCGGATTGATTTTTGGGAGTGGGTTGTTGGGTCCTTCTCCCAAGCCTACAGCACTTGGTGTTCCCAGGCTGTCTCCTATCTAAGTACTAACCAGGCCTGACCCTGCTTAGCTTCCGAGATTTGACAGGATCGGACGCCACGGTGCTATGGCCTTAGGTAATTGTATATATAATCAGCATTTATTATCATGCTTATGGACATACTATGCATTTAATATTTTTAATTCTTTCTGCATTTCTATTGAGCTTTTTCTCACATTTATGTTAGGAAATTAGGCACAGGCTTTCATATTTTGATATTCTTATTTAAGAGAACATGATGAAAAGAATCTTTTAATTATGAATAAAAATGTAATAATGGACCCATCACTTCAAATGTCTTTATTTTCAAAATGTATAGAATAATCCTGGGCTTCTAAAAACTGAAAGTTTTTCTTAAATATTTAATAAGCACAATATAAGTGCAAAGATTATTTGGTGATTTAACTCATTGTTTCTAATACTGTGCCAAGAGTGCCAGATGTTATTGTGTCTTGGAAGCTAAGCAGGGTTGGGTCTGGTTACTACTTGGATGGGAGACTCCCTGGGAATACTGTTTGCTGTAGCCTTGGGCAAAGGACCCGGCAGCCCACTCCTGAAACAATGAGCCATCAAAAACCTTATTAATAGCCAAGAAACACTGACACTAGCACTGGGCATGGCACAGTGTCAGGTAGTCTGTTGTACATAGGGTCGCTAGGAGTTGGACTCAACAGCCCCTAAGAACAATAACTAATATATGCAGATAGTTGTCATCAATGTTGTCTACTAGAGTACAAGACAATATGACATCATGCCCTCTTAATGAAACTGCATAGCATCTATTATACAGAATTAGTTCTAAAATTTAAAACTGAATTTCTATAACTAACTTTCAATTCACAGAGAACACCAAGAAGCATATTAAAAGTCACAACAGAGAGGCAATCAGGAAAACTCAGACTGTGAAACTATTAGGACAATTAACTTATTTATTTTCAACAAATTCCCTAGTAGAAGAAAAACATGCAAAATGAGGAAAGCACAGAGAAAGAAAAATCTATGAGATAGATTGGTTAATTCCATTGCATTGACCTTATTTTGATCTTGATTCATACAATTCAACTGTACAACTTTATAAGACAACTGAGTAATCTGAAAACTCATTGGGTATTGATGATAGTAAGAAATTAGTGTTAACTATTATTGTTTTTAGGTGCTGTTGAATCTGGTCTGAATCATGTACACTATGTACAACAGATGAAACACTACCAAACACAGTGCCATCTCTAGTACCATTTTTAGTGCTTCTCTGATATTCATAGGGTTTTCAATGGATGATTGTTTTGGGAGTTGACTGCCAGGTCCTTCTCCCAATAACTTTATAGTAATTGTTAATATTATGAATATACTTCATAAATGTTGGCCATTTTTAGTGGAGAGAAGGAAATATGCACAGAAAAATGATATAATAATGATATAATTTCTAGATTTAGCTCCTTAATGTGCAACAGTGTTAAGTGGTAGGGATACAGACAAAAGAAAATTGGTTATGGATTTTTTTTTTTCGTTACTGGGAGTTGAACTCAGGGCCTCACATTTATATGCTTTTCAAGTACTATACCACTGAGCTGCAACTTCAACCCAATTATTTTTAATTTTTGCCTTTTGAGACAGGGTCTCGCTAAATTACACAGACTACCTCTGGTCTCGAACTTGCAATCCCCTTGCCTCTGCCTCTGCCTCTTGAGTTGCTGGGATTATAGGCGTGTACCATCATGCCCAGTGACTATAGATTTTAATTCATTGAATTTAACTGATGGATACTTCATACTCAGTCACATAATAACCCTTTCTCTCTCTCCATCTCTCTCCTTCCCCATTCATATGTGCACGTGTTTATGTACACATGTATATTAATATATATGGGTAGCATGTATCTTTCATATACATGTGTACATATATATGGAAGTATATACAAATAATTCCATGTACACATGTATCTTTTAAGGATGTTCTTTCCATGATGATTTTCTTAATGTAAAATTCATACATTTTAGACTACATTTGATAATATTGCATATTTACATAGAGACTCTGTTGTCTTTGTATTGTAATTTTCTTATATTTTGATGCTATTAATTCAGTCATGGGCTGGGATTTAGCTCAGTTTGATGAGTGTCGCTCTGCAGTCTCTGAGGTCCTGAGTTCGATTTCAACAGGGCAAAAATGGGAGAAAGACATGGCAACCCACTCCCAAGACAATCACAAAACAATCAGCCATTAAAAACCCTACAAGGGTGTCTATGAATCAGACAAGACTCGAAATAAATATGAGACACAACAGCTAAATATCAGAAGCAAGAGCAACTAAATTGCTTGCACTGGGTAAGTCACACTGATATATTACTTAATGTGAAATGACATGAGCTTATGGCATTCTTCCCAGATGAAAGAACTACTAAATTTTAACTTTGAAAGTGTATCCTTTACTCATTTCATATACATATGTGTATATATACATACATGTATGTATATGTGTACATGCATTCACATGTATTATATATGTACATGTATGTATGTGTGTATATATATATACACATATATATCTATATATGGTTCAAGTTTAAGAATGATGCATCAGATAGAGCATAGAATGATGGTGAAAATTGTGGTAAAAATATTGCTCAAGTTTCTTTTTAAATTTTAATAAATTTAATGGCTATTTATAAAACATGTATTTCATTAGCATGCTTGCTATCATCAGTTTCTATGACAACCAAGAAGCTGACAGATTATATTGATTCATAAAGGATGTTTTCCTAGGTTATGACCGATTTATTAGACACAATTATTATATTAAATGACTAGCAACAGTAGCTGTAAAATAAGTGGTAGCAATTTCCCATTTAAAATATTCTTCCATTTCAAACAATGTTAGCACGTTTAAACAATCATTATGTTAATAATCAGGAAGTGAAATTGAAGAATAAACCCAAAGTGCATATCATCCTAAAGAAACTAGAAAATATATATAGAAAATACACAATGATTTAAGTTTAAGTAATCATTGACTTTTATCTGGTATTTTTGTTGTTAGTTGCTGCCAAGTTGGTTCCTACTCTTAGAGACCTGCATAGGGTTTTCTCTGGCTGATTTTTTAGAGAATTGCTTTGGGAGTGGATTGCCATGTCCTTCTCCGGTTTATCTGTTATTTGGAGGATAAAAATAAATATTTACAAATAAAAATTTTGAAAAATCATTTCAGAACATTTCAGATAACATGCAAGCTTAAAATCAATAAATCATGTCACCAAGAGTTTTATTATATTCTTAAAATGTGTATTCTTTCTGCCCGGCGACAGTGGCACATGCCTGTAATCCCACCGGCTAGGGAGGCTGAGGCGGAGGCGGGAGGATCGCAAATTCAAGACCAGAGGCAGTCTGCATAATTTAATGAGACCCTGTCTCAAAAAATGAAAAAAGAAAAAAAAAAAAAGAGCTGGGGACGCAGCTCAGTGGTCCAGCACTTGCAGAGCATGCAGGCACGAGGCCCTGGGTTCAACCCCCAGTACCACCAAAACAAAAACAACAACAACAACAACAACAAAAAAACCCAAAGAGAACATGTGTATTCTTTCTGTCCTACATGGTTTCTAATTAAAAACATTTTTTTTTGGCCATTACAAGGAATTAATGTCAAATGATAATTCTGTATGCATTGTAAACAAGGTTCTACAAAACATTTGTTTTCCTACTTTATGTTTGTAGATTAGATTGAAGAAATGCATGGTCCATAAAAATGCAAAATAAAATAATTCTGTAAGCCTTTAGGGTCCGGATTAGTACCATGTGGTTGATAAGAAGAAAATGTCTTTTAAAAAGGCAACAAAAAGGTAACCAAAAAGAAAGTAGTTGACCCATGTTCTCACATTGGTGTCATGTGAAAACATAAGCTATGTTCAATATTAGTATTGGAAAAACACTAATTAGTTATAATGACTCATGAACCCAAATTTACATTGGATAGTCTTATGGGGATGTTTTTGATGTGATTCATGATGATCTGCAGAATAGTAAAGTTGCTTTTAGAAAACTTAAACTAATTACTAAGGATGTTCTTAGCAAAAGCTGTCTGACCAACTTCTATGATATCACTCTTACGAAAAAATGTGCTCCACTTAAAATAGCAAACTATGTTGAAGCTCATGTTAATATAAAGACCAGTGATGGTTACTTGCTTCATCTATTCAGTGTTGGTTTTACTGAATTAAAATTCTGAATACTGAATTAAAAAAATACAACAGTTCAATCTGATAGCCATTTTATGCTCAAGATCAATAGATTCTTTGGATCTGGAAGAAGGTAACGCAAATCATGATCCAAAGAAGCTGAAAAGTGCCTTGAAGAAATTGGTCAATGAAGCCAGAGGCCATCATGCTGCCTATAATATGGGCAATTTGGGAGGCTGAGGCAGGAGGATTGCAAGTTCCAGGCCAGAGGCAACTTGTTCAACTTTATGAGACCCTATCTAAAAATAAAAGCTAAAAAGGGATTGGGGTGTGGCTCAGTGGTAGAGGACCTCCAAGCATGTGCAAGGCTCTGTGTACAACTCCTCTGTGTTACAAAACAAAACAAAACAACAAAACAAAATAAAATAAAACATGAAAATCAGGAAGCAAGTAGTTTTTGGAAGCTTGCTGGGGATGAGATCTGGTACTCACATTTAATGAGCCAAGGGATACAATCCACCAGTCCAAGAATATGATTAAAATTCAAACTTATACTGGGACAAATAAGAAGTATTATTTGTGAAAAAAAGTAAAAGAAAAATGCAGTTTAAGGTCAGTTTGGAGAAGAAGATGTCAACTTGCTTAAAAGTACATGTTTTTAAAAATAATCTTTGGAACTTCAGAACTCCTATTTTCAAACGTTTGTAAAATACAGATGCCAACTTACGACCTGCCTTTCTAATTTTTCTAATAAATTTTATAAGCAAAATATTTATTCAAATGTGCCTTTATTTATTAATATTTTCCTTTATTTAGTCATTTCTCTGTATTAAGAAGTCCCTTACTATGTAGTGAGACTTTCTTTTATAAGATCCCTAAGATTTGATAGTTTTGGTGTTCATATTTGCATTTTAAAATTATGTCTAATTCTTATACATAGTTAAAACTAAATTGAAATTGCTTTTCTTCCAAAGGAATGTTTGTGTGTCTGTGCGAGTTTGTGTATGCTTGTGAGGGTGTGTGTAGTACAATAATGGGGCCTCCCATTCTATTCCAATTGTCAATAAATTTACACCATTCTTTGGTTTGTCCTTTCCTCCATAAAATTTAAAACTAATTTGTCATTTTCCACAAAATATCTTTTGCTGGTTTTTTAGAGTTACATTTATTCTATACCCTTCATCAATAAAAATTGAAGCTTTGTGATCTATTACTACATTTATTTAGCTATTTTAACATCTTTCAATGTAATGATTAAAACATTTTACTTAATGTTTTGCAACAACTTATGTTGAATTTATTCTTGATTTTTTTTAGTTTAAATCCTGTTGTTAATTGTACACATTAGGAAATTTTATTTTCTGTTGCTGATTTGCAAGAATTCAATTGATTTTATAAAAATTTGCATATGAAAATTTAATATACTTATTTACATGTTATGATAGCTATGGTTTCTTTTGAGTTTTCTAGGTACATAGTCATATCCATGAAAAATTTCATTTACTGTGGTAACTTTTGCATTATCTAGAAGGGAAACATATTAATACTTTATTATTGCATAATATCTAGTGCAATGGCAAATATATTTTAGTATTTTAAGAAAATCTAATCATAGTTTGGGCTGGGATTTGGCTCAGTTGGTAGAGCACTGCACTGCAGTCCCTGAGGTCCCGAGTTCAATTCTCAGCACCACAAAAATGGGAGAAGGGCCTGGCAATCCACTCCCAAGGCAATCCTGAAATAGTCAGCCATTGAAAACCCTATGAGGGTCACTATGAGTCGGATACCGACTCGACGGCACCTAATAACAACAACAACAATCATAGTTTGCTAGAAATTCTTGAATATATATTATACTTTATACACTGCTAGTTCTTTGCCACTATTGAAATAAATATATGATGTTTTTCTTTAATAAATCAATTTATGTTAATTGCTTTACTGATATTTCATCAATCTTATATTCTTGGGGTAAATTCACTTTGATTATGACAAATTATATTTTTATGCATTGGTGGGCTTGCTTAGTAGATATTTATTTAATATTTGCATTGTTTGTGAATTTAAGAGGTAACTTTCTTACATTGACATGATATAGTGACATGTACACAGATTTTAATATTAACCTTATGATACTCCTATAAAATTATCTGATGACTGCATATAAATTTTATTACCTAGAAAAATATAACAGGAATATAATTATTTGTTTGTTTATAAGTTAATAAAAGTTTCAAATAAAACCATCAGAGATTGACATAGGGATTATTTGGTATTTGTATAAGATTTCAAACAGATTTAATTTAGGTTTTATAAATTCTTATTGGGTTGCTCAGGTTTCAGGTTTCTTTCTTCTATATTCAACTGTAGTAACTTTGATATTTCATGGAATTTTAAAAATCTAAGCATCAAATAATTTTATAACATTGATCCTAGTATTCTCTAATAAAATTTAATGTCTAAAACATGACCCCCTCACACATCTGTCAGTTTGCCGCACTGTGGGGGCTTGTGTGTTGCAGTGAGGCTGAAAGCTATGCCACCAGTAACTCAGATACCAGCAGGGTCACCCATGGTAGACAGGTTTCACCTGAGCTTCCAGACTAAGACAGACTAGGGAGTGTTGTTGTTGTTGTTAGGTGCCATCAAGTCAGTATCTGACTCATAGCAACCCTCATAGGGTTTTCAATGGCTGACTATTTCGGGATTGCCTTGGGAGTGGATTGCCAGGCCCTTCTCCCATTTTTGTGGTGCTGGGAATTGAACTCGGGTCCTCAGAGACTGCAGTGCAGCGCTCTACCAACTGAGCTAAATCCCAGCTCTATTAGGGAGTAGGGAATGGCAAACTGCTCCCGAAACAACTAGCCATTGAAAACCCTATGGATAGCAAAGAAACACTGTCAGATATAGTGCCAGAAAATGAGCCCCCCATATTGGAAGGCACTCAAAAGATTACTGGGGAAGAGCTGCCTCCTCAAAATGGAGTCTTCCATGATGATGGAAATGGAGTAAAGCCCCAGAGACCTCCACTTGCTGATGTGGCATGACACAAAATGAGGAGAAATAACTGTAAACGTCCATTAATAATTGAACATGGAATGTATGTAGTATGAATTTAGGAAAATTAGAAATCATTAAAAGGGAAATGGAGCACATAAATGTTGACATTCTAGGCATCACTGAGGTAAAATGGACTGGCATGGGCCACTTTGAGTCAAATAATCATATGGTCTACTATGCTGGGAATGACAAACTAAAGAGAAATGGGGTTGCATTTGTCTTCAAAAAAGACATCTCAAGATCTGTCCTGAAATACAATGTTAGTGATAGAATAATATCCATACCTCTACAAGGAAAGCCAGGTAATATGACTATTTTTCAAATTTATGCACCCACCACTAAGGCCACAAATGAACAAAGGGAAGATTTCTACCAGCTTCTGCAATCTGAAATAGATCAAACATGCAATCAGGATGTGTTGATAATCACTGGTGACTGGAACGCAAAGGTTGGAAACAAAGGTTCAGTAGTTGGAAAATATGGTCTTGGTGACAGAAATGATGGGGGAGATTGCATGATAGAATTTTGTCAGACCAATGAACATTTATTTGCAAATACATTTTTTCAGAACATAAATGGTGATTATACACATGGATATCACCAGATGGAACATACAGGAATCAAATTGACTATATATGTGGAAAGAGATGATGGAAAACCTCTATATTAAATGTCAAAACAAGACCAGGTGCTGTCTGTGGATCACACTATCAATTTCTCATTTGCAATTTCAGACTGAAGGTGAAGAAAATTAGAACAAGTTTCAAGAGCCAAGGTATGACCTTGAGCATATCCCACCTGAGTTCAGAGACCACCTCAAGAATAGGTTTAATGCATTAGATACAAGTGATAGAAGACCAGAAGAGTTGTGGTATGACATAAAAGATATCATTAAAGAAGAAAGGAAAAGGTTATTAAAAAGACAAGAAAAAAAGAAAAGACCAAATTACATGTCAGATGAGACTCTGGACCTTGCCCTTGAATGTACAGCAGCTAAAGAAAAAGGAAGACATAATGAAGTTAAGGAGCTAAACAGAAGATTTCAAAAGGCAGCTCAAGAAGACAAAAACAAATATAATGACATGTGCAAAGAGTTGGAGGCAGAAAATTGAAAATGAAGAACACGCTCTGTGCTTCTCAAGCTTAAAGAAGAAAAAATTCAAGCCTCTAGTGGCAATAGTGAAAAATTCTATAGGAAAAATATTAAAGGAAGCATGAAAGATCAAAAGAAGACGGAAGGAATACACAGAGTCATTATATAAAAGAGAATTGGTAGATGACCAACCATTTCAAGAGGTTGCATATGAAGAGGAACCAATTGTATTGAAGGATGAAGTAGAAGCCCCCTTGAAAGAACTGGCAAAACACAAGGCTCCAAGAATTGATGGGATACCAATAGAGATGTTTCAACAAACAGATGCAGCACTGGAGGTGTTAACATGTTTATGCCAACAGATTTGGAAAACAGCTACCTGGTCAACTGACTGGAAGAGATCCATATTCCTATTGTGCCTATTCCCAAAAAAGGGGATCCAACTGAATGTGAAAATTATCGAACAATATCATTAATATCACACACAAGCAAAATTTTACTAAAGATCATTCAAAAGTGACTGCAGCAGTATATAGACAGGGAATTACCAGAAAATCAAGCAAGATTCAGAAGAGGGCAGAGAACCAGGGACATCATTGCTGATGTCAGGTGGATATTAGCCGAAAGCAGAGAACATCAGAAAGATGTCTATCTATGTTTTATTGACTATGCAAAGGCATTTGACTGTGTGGATCATAACAAATTATGGATAACACTTTGGAAAATGGGAATAACCGAGCACCTAATTGTACTCATGAGGAATCTGTATGGGAACCAAGAGGCAGTTGTTCGAATAGAAGAAGGAAACACAGCCTGGTTTAAAGTTGAGAAAGGTGTGCATCAGGGCTGTATACTTTCTCCATATCTCTTCAATTTATATGCTGAGCAACTAATCCGAGAAGCTGGACTTTATGAGGAAGAACACAGCATCAGGATTGGGGGAAGACTCTTTAACAACCTGCATTATGCAGATGACACAACTCTGCTTGATGAAAATGAAGAGGATTTGAAACATTTACTGATGAAAATCAAAGATCATAGCCTTCAATATGGGTTACGACTAAATATCAACAAAACAAAAATCAACATGCAACTTCACAATAAATGGAGAAAAGATTGAGGTTGTCCAAGATTTTGCTTTGCTTGGCTCTATAATGAACATCCATGGAAGTAGCAGTCAAGAAATCAAAAGATGTATTGCTCTAAGAAAAGCTGTGGCAAAAGATCTCTTTAGAGTATTGAACAGTATAGACGTCACATTGAAGAAGAAGGTGCCTCTGACTCATGCCATGGTATTTCTATTCCCATCATATGGTTGTGAAAGCTGGACATTGAACAAAGGAGACAGGAGAAGAATTGATGTTTTTGAATTATGGTGCTGGAGACGTCTATTGAATATACCATGGACTGCCAAAAGAACCAACAGATCTGTCCTAGAAGAAGTGCAACCAGAGTGCTCCTTGTAAGCAAGAATGGCCAGACTCCATCTTCCCTCTTTTGGGCATGTAGTCAGAAGGGATCAATCCCTAAAGAAAAACATCATGTTTGGGAGAGTGGCAGGTCAACACAAAAGAGGAAACCCCTCCACCAGATGGATTGACACAGTGTCTGCAACAATGGGCTTAAACATAAATAAGATCGTGTACCTGGCACAGAATAGGCAAGTGTTTCGATCTGTTGTACATAGGGTCACTGTGAGTCGGACTCGACTGGATGGCACCTAACAACAACAACAGCAACAACAAAACATGAGCGGTAATTATTTTTATCATTTGATATTACTGTCACACATTTTTAGTAATTTTCTTAATTGATTCCTCCAAGGTTTTATGAATATTATCAGCTTTTTAAATCAAAGAACAACTTCCCGATTTGTTGATACTATCTTTGAATCTCTGGCTTCTCCTTCATTCATATATTTTTGAGTGTTTCCTTTCCTCTGTTTTTTTGTACACTGTTCCTATTACAATCAGTGTTAAATTTATAAATAAATAAATTATATATATATATATATATGTATACATATATGTGTATATAAGCATTTAATAGGGTTTTATATATTTTATGAAGTTAGTGCATTTATGTATCCATATCTCTCTATATCTCTCTCTATATATCTTTTTCTCTAAGGACTATGATAATCATATAACACAAAACAGTTGCTTTTAAAATGATAACTTTATAACTTTATCTAGTTATTTTTATTTTGGTAAGGCCACTGGTCATCTACCCTCTGAACACAATTTTAAATGTACAATATAGTCTTGTTAAGTTTTAACACCCTGCGGCAGACCTCTAGAATTTGGTTACCTTATAAAACTGAAACTTTATATTTCTTGAACAACCTTACCCTCTTGCCTCTTCTCCATACAGCCCATGGCACCACCCTCCCACTCAAGTAAGGGTTCTATGAGTTTGAGTATTTTATGTACTTCATGTAAATGAATCCTGCAATATTTATCCTTTTGTTTCTAGCTTATTTCACTTAATGTTTTAACCTCCAGTTTTCATTTGTGTTGCCGCAAATGATAGGGTTTCTTTGTAAGGGTGAATAACATTCCATTGTATCTAGAGACCACATTTTTTTCCCTCATCCATCAAGTATTTGCCTTTTAGGTTATTTCTATGCCTTTGAAATTGTGTATAATGCTGCAGTGAACAGGAGAGTAGATATTTCTTTGAGATCCTAATTTCAGTTCTTTTGGATATGCACCCAAAACTTGAAGTGCTCAATAACAAGGTAGTTCTGTTTTTAATTCTTTGAGGATCTTATATACTATTTTTCATAGTGGTTGCACCAATAGACACTCAAACCAAAGTTTCAGGGACTCCAATTTATCTGTATTCTCATCAATACTTGCTAGCATGGAATTATTAGATCATTTTGGGTCCCATGGACATTTTAATCTTAAATCTTTCAATACAAGGAAATGAAATGCCTTTCCATTTATATATGTTTTCTTTTTCTTTCATTTGTGTTTTATAGTTTTCAGATTCCAAGTTTTCATCATACTTATGCTGTTGTTGTTGTTGTTGTTGTTGTTGTTGTTGTTAGGTGCCCTTGCGGTATCCGACTCATAGCGACCCTCTGCACATAGGGTTTTCAATGGCAGATTGATTTTTGGGAGGGGGTTGCCAGGTCCTTCTCCCAAGCCTACAGCTTCTGGTGTTCCCAGGCGGTCTCCAGTTCAGGTACTAACCAGGCCTGACCCTGCTTAGCTTCTGAGATCTGACAGGATCGGATGCCACAGGGCTATGGCTGTAGGCAATACTTATGCTAGCTAAGGGTTTACCAGTTTTATCTTTTCAGAAAGCCAACTTTAATTTCATGAATTTTTATTGTTCTATTCTCTATTTTGCTTCTTTCTAATTTTCATTATTTCTTTCCTTCTGCTAACTTTGGGATTAGTTGCCTCCTTTCTTTTTCCAGATACTTGAGACATAAAAAATTTTAACTCTTTATAGTTATTGACTGACAGTCTATTTTGTCTATTTAATATAGTGACCTCTGTCTTCTTTGGGTTACTATTTGCATAGAATATCTTTTCCTATCCATTCACTTTTAGCCTACTTGGGTGTTTAAATCTAAAGTGAGTCTCCTGTAGGCAATACAAAGTTGGGCCTTTTTTCTTTTCCCATTCAGCCATGTCTTGATTGAGTTGAATGCATTTATATTGAAAGTAATTATTAATGAGTAAGTAGTTGTTATTGCTAATTTTAAATTATTTTCTGCTTGTTTTTATTTTTACTGACTTTCTTTTTCTTGATGTTATTTTTTTGTGTGTATGTGTGTGTGATTTGATGTTTGTTTTGCAGTGATGCACTTTGATACCTTTCTCTTTTTTCATTTGTGTTTGTAGTTACCATGAAAGTGACATTACCCATATATAATAAATCTATTTTAAGCTACTAGCAACTTAACTTCAATGACATACAAAAACTGTCTTACTCCCCACCTCACGATATGCTATTTGTTTCATAGTGTACAACTTTTTATACTAGGTATTCATTAAAAATTTTAAAATTATGGTTATTGCTAATACTTCTGTGCTTTAACTTTTATACTAGAGTTAAATGTGATCTATCAACCCCCATTCCACTTATTATAATATGCTGCATTTGTCTATATTTTTGCCAGTGAATTTTAAACTTTCATACTTTTGTGTTTCTGCTTAGCATTCATTTTTTGAACCTGAAGAAGTGTAGCATATTTATAAAGTAGGTGTAGTAATGATGAACTCCTTAAATGTTTGTCTAGGTAAGCCATTATCTTTCCATTTCTAAAGGTACTTTTGCCAAACTCTTCTTAAGAGTTCAAAAAACACTTTTACCTTTATCTAATTGGCCAGAGATTGATCAAATGGATACTTCTGGCTGCAAAGGAGTTGAAAAATGTAATATTTCAGTTGGATATGTTATGCCTCAAAAAATGTGTTTGCATTTAAGAAAAAATGAGAAAATAAAAATCAAGTGGTAACCAAATGCTTCTGCTTCATTAACCAAAGATTAGGGGCAGATATAAAGAGAACAGAGTAACACAATCTTGAAAACAGATGAAAGGTCAAGGAGGAGACCTCCCTGTGGGAGAAGCCACAGGCTAATACAGGTCCTTCATCAATTGGATTTTCGGTAATTAATGTTGAGGTTAAGAGTTACAATTTTCCAATTTACCAATGTGAAAATACAAATTTCTCAGCTCCTCTCTACACTACAACTTTTGGTATGCTTGGAACTACTCTGTTCTTATACAATGATAGCCACAAGATAAAAATATGTACATCTGTAAAACAATGTACAATTATATATTATCTATGATGTTGCTCCTAGGGTATGAATTACCAAAAAACTGTAGGGCATCCTCAATATAATACAGGTTTTGATGTGTTAAATGAGATTTCTATGTAGCTAAGCCAATAAAAATTATGTTATTACAAGTCACCAGTTATTTAGTCTACCAACTACTATGCTAATTACCTATTACCTAATTATTACTTTCATTAACTCTTTATGGTAAGTATTACATCCCCATTTTGCCAAGTTGAAAATTGAAGCTTAGAGAAATTATTTAATTTTAATGTCAACACGATTATTTTGTGGCAAATTTGGGATTCATAGCCACATCTGTCTGACATAAAAGCCATTATGATATGATGAACTCTAATTAAATGTGAAAGTAGGCAATTAGGAGATATTCTTTTAAAAATCAGACAATTGGAACTCTATCAAGTTTCCTGAGAGACACATGTCATGATTTTTACTCTGTTCATGACATATTTTAAAAAGGCAATCAAGTAAAATGGGAAAGTGTATCCTGGAAAAGGTCTTGGGGGAAAATAAACTGTCTATAGTCATTTAATCATCTACAATATTAACAAGGTGATGTACTTTATTCTGTATGAGCTCAAGAATAGAACTCAGGAAAAGAGTCAATGGATTTGTGTTTCAAGGAAGTTATTTTTTTTGTTGTTTACTGTAGTTCTAAGCTGTTCATTGATATAACTGATAACACTCTAAAGTATGAGTTTTTAATGTCATATGTAAATATTTAAGCTGAGTTACATGGAATTTTTCTCTATGTTCTATTAATAAATGTTTCATCAAAACAAATTTGCATGTCCTTAGAGTGGGTTAAAATGTATCCCTTAAAAAGATGCCTGGAAATCCTAATGATCTTTATTGGTGATTGTGAACTTATATGAAAATAAGGTCTTTGCAGTCATAATCAACTAGGGCATACTGCGGTCAGGTGGGCTGTAAATCCAAGGGCTGTCATTCTAAGCAAGAAGAGACAAATTTGGAGACAAACTAGTATGCAGAAAGAAGATGGTCATGGGAAATGAGGGGCAGAAGCTGATATAGCAATAAGCTAGGAATGCTAAGAATTCACAACAATTAGCAAAAGTTAGGAAAAGTCAAGAAAGGATGCTTCCCTAGAGCCATCAGAACATTGCCTAGCCAACACATTGATCTCAGATTCTGGCTCCCAGAAATGGAAAAGAAGGAATTTCTCTTAAGCCATCTGTATTGTACTACTTTGTTATGGCAACATTGGCAAACCAATACAGGCCCTATCAAATCTGAAAATCTATCTACTCTAACAATACTATAAACGTTGAATTAGACAGTCCTGAATTGGGGAAGATTCCAAGAAGCCAACAATCTTAGATTGGTTTGTAAAAGATAAATGATATTGTGTATTATATGGAGAAAAAAAATGAGAGCAATTAAAAAAAGACTAAGTTCAAAGGTTAGAATAGTACTTGATATGAATAAAGAAGAATCAGTAGAACAATTTAAGAACTGGAGGAGCTAGTGAAACTTTAAGGTCTATTTGCTGTTTTTCCAATTTTTTAAAAAAATATTCTTAATGCTGAAATAAAATTTCATTTTATTTCACTATATTGTTACATTAGTTAGGCAAAATAATGTTATGAGGGCTAGCCAAGCAGTAATATATAGAGAGGGAGAGCATTACTGTGTATTAGGCCTGGAATGGTTAAGTGTGGAAGACTACAGATGGTATGTAATCCAATACAGAGAATCCAAACTTTGAGGGGTTTGGAGGACAGAATCAATAATTAAAATGAGTATGTATAGAAAGTGGGTACAGGATTAGTATAGAATTGCCTGGAAATTTGGATAAAGCACAATTATTTAAGGTTATCTCTGCAAATAAA